>JAOTQJ010090751.1:0-12046 GCA_025642045.1 Solanum sejunctum
CATTTTTAAAGACTTCTTTGAACGACTTTCTCTTGACATTTTGCCCACACATGAACACCTATTAATACACTTGTTATGTAGAAGCTTGTCCCTCATAATTGGGCCTAAATGGATCTCAAATTTGATGGACATTGGCTGCCCATTTTCCAGCTTTCTTCTTAGTTAGTCTTAGGCCCAAATAGTCAAGTGGGTTGTGTTACACTTGGACCCTTTTTACATTCTTATTGGACTGAAAATAAGTTCCATTTATGATGCTAAGACATGAGCTAAATTTATCCCTTTAACATGAACTTTATTCATAATCAATCTTGAACAATTTTGATGTCGGGCCTCGGCTCTGTTTAGATAGCAAATTTAAGCTAAGCAAATACGTGACTCACCAACTAGCTTATTAATTCCTACAAGTACCTCAAATCTCTCACTTTGTTTAGGGCTATAATCTCCTTAATTTAGCACAAAACATGTATACATTCGACCCTCTTAAGCGTTAAGATGCACATATCGCCCATTGACATGAGATTCAAGCACTTTTAAAAATTAGCACTAATTTAACCAAATCATATCATGTTTCATTTACATAGCATTAGTAGATTTAAAATGTGGGGTATTACATCTTCCCCCCTAAGAACATTCATCCTCGAATGTTAGCACAATTGGATAGCTTAACCATGTATAAACCTTTATTTAAACAATCCTTTGACAACACACTAAGTTTTCAATAACACGTACCTGTTAAGGCCCCCACTTCTGGATGTTGGACTTCCTCTTTAGCTTCAAGTAAGTAAGGGTATTCTGATTTCATCACGTCCTCGGCCTTCCATGTTATTTCTTCTGCTTGCTGGTTTCTCCAATGTACTTTTACTGAAGCTATTTCTTTATTTCTTAGCTTCTTAACTTGACAATCTTAGTAGGTACCTCTTCATGGGTGAGATCTTGTATAACCTGCACATCCTCAATAGGAGTGATATGGGATGGGCCACTAATGCATTTTTGAAGCATTAAGATATGAAAAACTGGATGAATCATTGAAAGCTTTTGGGGGTAACTCTAGTTCATATGCTACCTGCCCAAATTTCTTAAAAAACTGATATGGACCTATGTAATGTGGCCTCAGTTTTCCTTTCTTACCAAAGCTCATAACCCTTTTCATTTTAGACACCTTTAAAAATAGCCAATCCCCTTTTGAGAATTCCAGTCCTCTCCTTCTAGCATCCACATATGATTCGTGATGACTTTGGGCTATTTCTAGTTGCTGCTGTATTACCTTAACTTTTTCCATAGCTTATTGTACTAGATCTGGCCCAAGCAAGGTGGTTTCACCCCTTCAAACCATCCAATTAGTAACCTACACTTTCTTCCATACAAAACTTCATAAGATGCCATCTTGATACTTAAGTGTTAGCTATTATTATAGGCAAATTCAATAAGTGGCAAGTGGTCCATCCAAGTACCTTTAAAATTCAATGTACAAGCTCGTAACATATCTTCAAGTGTCTGAATAGTGCATTCTGCTTGACCGTTTGTTTGAGGATGGAAAGTTGTACTCAAATTCACCTGTGTCCCTAAACTCCTTTGGAAGGACTTCTAAAACTTTACAGTGAATTGAGCTCCTCGGTCAGAGATAATGGAGATTGGGACTCCATTAGAAGGACTTCTAAAACTTTGCAGTGAATTGAGCTCCTCGGTCAGAGATAATGGAGATTGGGACTTTATGTAGCCTGACTATCTCTTTGAGGTATATCTTGGCATACTCTTCAACTGTGTAATCACTCCTGACAGATAAGAAGTGAGCTGACTTTGTGAGTCTATCAACTATTACCCATATGGAGTCAAACTTCTAAAATGAACGAGGCAAACCAGTAACAAAATCGATGTTGATCATATCCCACTTCCATATGGAAGCTCTATGCATTGCATATAACCTCCTAGCTTTTGGTGTTCTACTTTCACTTGCTGGCAATTTGGACATTGAGCCACAAATTCTGCAAGATCCTTTTTCATGACTCCCCACCAAAACATTCCCTTTAGGTCATGGTATATCTTAGTTGATCCTGGATGGATGGAATATCGTGAATGATGGGCTTCTTCCATTATCCTCTTCTTTAGTCCATTAATATTAGGTACAAATAATCTATTTTGACAGTAAAGTACTCTATTTTGTGTAAGTTCAAAGACCTTTATTGTACCCTGGCTTACCTTGTCCTTAAGTCGTCATAAAATAGGATCTCGAGTTGTTTTACTTTCACCTCTGTTACTAATGAAGATATTGCTACATTATGTACAATAACCCCTTCTTTTGGAGTTTCAAAAAGGCAAACTCCCAAACTAGCTAGTTGTCGTAGATCCTTAGCTATGGCTTGACTTACCATGGCCTACTCACCAGTCCTTATAGTTGCCTTATGATGCAGAGCATCACCTACCACATTTGCCTTCCTCGGATGGTATAGTATATCAACATCGTAATCCTTTATTATCTCCAGCCATCTCCATTATTTTAAGTTTAGGTCTTTCGGATTATAGATGTATTGTAGGCTCTTGTGATCAGTATGTATATCAACGTGAACTCCATACAAATAGTGGCGCCATATTTTCAAATCAAATACAACCGTTGCTAGCTCAAGATCATGAGTTAGGAAATTTTTCTCATGTGGTCATAGTTGTCTAGATGTATAAGCAATTACCCTAAATATTGTGTCAGTACACACCCTAATCTAACTCCTGAAACATCACAATACACTGAATACCCCTCAAATCCTTTTGGAATCACTAGCACAGGTACAAAAGTTAGCTTATTTTTTAATTCCTTGAAGCTCCTTTCACATGCATCATTCACTTGGAACTTGGTTGCCTTACGTGTCAACTTTGTTAGGGGTCTATGAATAGAAGAAAATCTTCAATTAACCTCCTGTAATAACCTGCCAAACCTAGGAAGCTTCGAACTTCCGTGGGTATCATTGATCTTGGCCAATCTCTCACGGACTCTATCTTTTGTGAATTAACCCTTATTCTTTCATCAGATACAATACGACCCAAGAATGGAAACTAATTTTAGCTAAAATTCACATTTAGAAAACTTGGCATACAACTATCGATCACAAAGAACCTGTAACATTTGTCGTAAGTGGTTTGCATGATCCTCTTCAGATCTTGAGTATACGAAAATATCATCTATAAAAGTTGTTGGTGCATTTGTTAGCCCAAATGACATAACTAGAAATTCAAAGTGACTATAGCGTGTTCTAAAACCAGTCTTAGGTATATCTTCCTCTTTCACCCTCACTTGGTGATACCCCAATCTCAATTCAATTTTTGAGAAGCATTTGGCACCCTGTAACTTATCAAATAAGTCATCAATCCTGGGGAAGGGGTACTTATTTCTTAATTGTCACCCTATTCAATTGTCAATAGTCGATACACATTCTCAAGGTATAACACTGATGCACCCCAGGGTGATACACTAGGTCTTATAAAACCCTTTGCCAATAGGTCTTTTAGTTACTCTTTTAATTCATGCAATTCTACCGAGGCCATTCTATATGGAGGGATAGAAATAGGTTTGGTGCCTAGAAGTGAGTCAATACCAAAATCTACCTCTCATTCTGGAGGTAAGCCTGGAAGTTCTTCGGGGAACATATCAACAAATTCATTTACTACTGGAATGGATTAAAGAGTTGGCGATTCTGCCTCTACATCATTTACTCTAACTAAATGATATATATACCCCTTAGATATCATCTTCTTGGCCTTAAAATAAGAGATACACTTACCCTTTGGCGTCCCAATATTGCCTTCCTATTCAAGAACTACCTCAATTGGAAAGTGGAAGTACACTCTCTTAGGTCGGCAATCTACGGTGACATAGCAAGAAGCTAACCAATCCATATCCATTATAACATCAAACTCCACCATTTCTAGCTCAATAAGGTTAGCTAATGTGTCACTGTCACAAATAGTTACTACACAATCATAATAAACCCTTCTAGCCATAATAGATTCACCAGTTGGTGTGGACACTTCGAATGGTGTGTTCAATAATTTGGGTGTTCTCTTAAGCTTCCCAATAACTAGTGGGGTAACATATGATAGTGCAGAACTAGGATCAATTAATGTATATACATTATGTGAAAAGATGGATAATGTACCTTTGACCATATCAGGTGAAACTTCCAAATTTTGCCAACTCTCCAGAGCATAAGTGTGATTATGGACTCCGTTAGAGCTAGCTGACCCTCTAACACCTCTACCAGGGGGAACTAATGATGATGATGCAACAACTAAACTAGTAGATTGTATTATATCACCTATATGCCTCGTCGAAAAATATTTTATCATATGCCCTGACACACCACACCAATAACAAACATCTATCTAACATGACATATACATGGATGACTTCTTCCACATTGTTTACAAGGTTGCCTAGGAGTCATTGGCTGGCCTACCAAATATTCTATTATCCGCATACCTTGTCCCTCCTCTTGTTGATCACACTGATTACTTCTAGACCCTTGAAGTTGTGGTTGAGCACTAGTTGCATAATAGGAGGAGGATGTCCTAGGTGGTCTATTAGAAAATTGAGGCCTAAGCTCACCTTAGGATGGTGTAAACTGTCGTAAAGATCTGGACCTCTTGGACAGCGCCCTTCCTAACTCTTGTGTCCTTCTCCTTTGCCTTAGATCCTCTAATTTTTGTGCAAAAGCTTGCATCCTTTCTATGTCCATGTCTTTATTCAAGGAAGCAATAGTACAGTCTCTGACCAGATACGTATCCAATCTATCCACATATCAATGAACTCTATCTGCCATAGTAGCTACTACATTATGAGCATACTTGGACAGGGAATTAAATTGGAGACTATACTTCCTCATGCTCACATTCCCTTGGTGGAGGTTCAAGAACTAATCTACACGGGCCTCTTGGATCTCTAATGGCAAGTAATGGTCAAGAAATGCCTCTTTCAACTCCTTCCAAGTGGTTGGGGGAGCATCTATACCTTTGGATTGCTTCCAAGCTTCGTACTACAATATAGCCATACCCTTCAACCTATATATCACTGACTCGACAGCTTCTGTACCACTTACATGCATAATATCTAAAGTGCGCTGAATCTAATCAATAAAGTCTTAGGATCTTCATTAGGATCAAACCCAGTGAAGGCTGGAGCGTCCAAATTAAGGAAGTCACGTATCTTCGTGCTAGCTACCCTATTTTTACCACCTGTACCTATAACTGGACCTTTTTGTCTTTGGCCTTAGCCAGCAACTATACGAGTCAATAGTTGGACTACATTTCTCAGGTCCCACACTGTAGCATCGACAGGTGGTTGTGGGGAAATTTTACTACTTCTGGGTTCATCAGGAGCTGGAGGGGTTTGAGATTCCTGTGATAGAGACTCATCTTGAGCCTCATTTCATTGTCTCACATGACTGGGTGTAACAACCACCACTTCTACTGTCTTTTCTTTACCTTTGTTCTTCCTAGTTTCTAGCATACTTGCTCGTTGTACAAAATAATTTAGGAGTTAGACACAATTTACCTATTACACTTAGCTCGCACGATCTAAAGAATGAAAAGAAAGTAACAACTCCTAAATTCCACGTAGCTTCCTACTTATAAATATGGTGCATAACACATTGAAAAACAAGACTCTACATAAACACAATTTTGTAGACTTTCTAGGATAACCTGCTCTGATACCACTTCTATCAACACCCCGAGTCCCATTACGGCAAACCAACACCTATTGTCGATACGGCTCGGGAGAACCAACCTATATCTATGTACTTTTTAGAAATATTATAAGGGATTTCTATCTTCATTGTGCCTTTAAGAAAGTAAACGGTAATAATAAGCTAAAAGAAAATGCATATGGCTAGGCCGTTGGGGCCACGGTGTCTAAGGTGCGAGATATGACCATATTTTTAATTTACATAGTCTATAAAGCATCTAGATAAGGAAAATTATCTGATAAGGGTCGAGACAAGCCCTGCCTCGACTATTGTACAATATAAACATATAAGATCTAGACACACATAAAGCTCCGAAGCAACCTGGAGCTTGGTAACAGCAGTTGGATATCCTACATACTACTAAGGAGATCTACTAGCACATGTACCTGCAACATGAAATGCAGCTCCCCCGTAAGGAATATCAGTATGAGATAATGATTTGAATATGTAAGGCAGGAAATATTGTATATGAAGTAATAGCTCATATGATTCTATCCACTGGTGTTGGATGAGAGACCACCTTTGGTTATACTTTGGAATCATGTACTTTATGTTCTTTATATTACTTTACCTTTATTTATAATCTGTGCATAGCTGTAATAGTAATTACCAACTGATCAGTGGTAAACTATATTGGGATCATCACTGTCTAGGTTCTTCCTTAACCCCTTGGGCTACCACCCGTGATAGGATCGTCCCTGGCTAGGTGATTCTTCCACCCCTCGGGCTACTACCCATCAATAAATAATATACTTTATCTCTCAATTACCTTTGAGATGATTCTTTTTGTGGTCATAATATTGGAGTTGTAGGACTGTAAATGTAGCATGTGACAAGTAAATAATCATACAAGATAATATGACAATGAAAAGAGTATGTTACATAAATAATGAGATGCGTATGAAATGAAACAACTCGTGAACTTTATTTAGCAACAAGAATCCATGTAACTTGGTCTCCATGTGTATATACAGATTTGGATGTGATTATATATGGCAGCATATGAACATATGAAAGAGTAGAGACACAGCTAATAGTTGTGTCGGAGTTGGTAATGCCTTTATCTACCAAGGAGGGACTATGATTCATACCAAAGATACGAAATCAAGTAGCCTTGCGTACCTAGTTACTACCTTGGAGTGGCTGAGTTTTCCCTCAAATTTAACTATAGTATATTAGGCAATAAGACTAGTATTAGCAGTGACAAAACACTTCTTAGCAGCCCAATACCATAAAAACTAATATCCGGGCAGCAAATGTTTAATTAGTGACGCAGGGACATTTCTTCACCTTTTTCACTTATAATAGTATTTTCGAACAATAATTCTTATGTACATATCATGTAAATCTTATTTTAGAAAATTAATAGTCTTACAATAGCCCATAAGACACAACATATAACAATTCTCCACAACATACAAACAAGCAGCACAATGCTACATCTTTTCTCCACACTTTGACGTCAACAATCCCGAATTTGTTTTAACTTTACCTAAATAGTGTAGCAGCTTAATTACATGACTAAGAAACCTTGTTAAAAACATGAAAAGTAGTCCAGCAGCTTAATTACATGACTAACAAACTATACCTTGTTAAAAACATAAGTTTTACTTCATAATTCAGCCAACCAAGAAGAGAAAATCCTCTTAAATAACAAGAAAAGTTCACAACAATCCTTAGGATACATACTGTCCAGAATTTCCAGCACAACATACTAGCATATACTTCTTGTTTTTTCATGAAGAAACCATACTAAATATACAACTATGATTACTTACCTTTGTCTTTAAGATTATGGTTTCCTTCAAGAACCTTAGAAGGTTGCAATAGCTGTTTGGTAGAGTGAAATAAAGAGAGGATAAGAGTCTTTTGAAAAACTGAAAACTTGTTTGAAAAACCGAAAATTTGTTTCAATTGGAAATGACTAGAAGGCTGCTTTTGAGCCATTTTTAAAGACTTTTTTAAACGACTTTCACTTGAACTTTTTTCCCACACATGAACACCTGCTAATAGACTTGTTATGCAATAGTTTGTCCCTCATAATTGGGCCTAAATGGGTCTCAAATTTGATGGACCTTGGCTGCCCATTTTCCAGCTTTCTTCTTAATTAGTCTTAGGCTCAAATAGTCAAGTGCGTTGTGTTACACTTGGACACTTTTTACATTCTTCTTGGACTGAAAATAAGTTCCATTTATGATGATAAAATATGGGCTAAATTTATCCCTTTAACATGAACTTTATTCATAATCAATCTTGAACAATTTCGATGTCGGGCCTCGGCTCCATTTAGCTAGCAAATTTAATCTAAGCAAGTAGGTGAGTCACCAACTAGCTTATTAATTCCTACAAGTACCTCAACTCTCTCACTTTGTTTAGGGCTACAATCTCCTCAATTTAGCACAAACCATGTATACATTCGACCCTCTTAAGCACTAAGACGCACATATCGCCCATTGACATGAGATTCAAGCACTTTTAAAAATTAGTGCTAATTTCACCAAACCATATAATGTTTCATTTATATAGCTTTAGTACATGTAAAATGTGGGGTGGTAAAGATAAGAGTCGAGATAGGCCCCGGCTCGACTAACTGTACAATACAAACATATAAGCTCTAGACCTGCAAAGCTCCAAAGCAACCTGGAGCTTAGTAACAACAGCAAGATATCCTGTACTCATACTAGAGAGATCTACTAGCACCTGTACCTGCAGCATGAAATGCAGGTAAGGGACATCAGTACAAGATAACATACTGAATATATAAGGCAGGACATACTGTACATGAAGTAACAACTCAAATGAAACCATGCACTGGTGTAAGATTAGAGACCACCCTTGGTTATACTTTGGGATCATGTACTTTATGTTCTTTATATTACTTTACCTTTACTATATAGTCTATGCACAACATGTAATACAAATCACTAGCTGATCAGTGGTAAAACTATATTGGGATCATCCCTGTCTAGGTTCTTCCTTAACCCCTCGGGCTACTACCCGTGACAGGGTCATCTCTGACTAGGTGATTCTTCCACCTCTCGGGCTATCGTCGATCAATAAACAACATACTTTATCTTTCAATTACCTTTGAGATGATACTTTTGGTGGTCATAATATTGAAGCTGTAGGGATATAGATGTAACATGTGACATGTATATAATCATACAAGAAAATATGACAATAAAAATATTATGTTACATAAATAATGAAATGCGTTTGAGATGAAATGACTCGTGAACTTTATTTGGCAAAAAGAACCCATGTAACTTGGTATCCATGTATGTATATAGATTTGAAGGTGACTATGTATAGCATATGAACATGTCAAAGAGTGGAGACATGGTTAATAGTCGTGTCGGAGTTGGCAAATGCCTTTATGTGCTAAGGAAGAATCTAGATTTCATGCCAAGTAATACAAAATCAAGTAGCCTTACATATGTCGTTGTATGACCTCGTTACTACCTCAAGATAACCTTCTGTTCCTCCAAATACGTATCTACAATATAGTAGGTGATAAAACTAGCATTAGCAGCCAATAGATAAATCTTGGCAGCCCAATCACATAAAAAAACAACACATGGGCAGCAAGCGGGTATTTATAAACCCGAGCATATTCTTTCAACCTTTTCGCCCCTAATCATATTTTTCTAATACACATTCACATGTACACATCATGTTCAACCTGTTTTAGTGACATGGCAGTCTTACAACATCCTACAAAGTACAACACATGACAACTCTACACAACCTACAAATGGACAGCATAACATTACCTCCCTTCGCTACATTTCGACATCGATAATTCCAAAACTATTTCAACTCTAACCAAACTGTTCCAACAACATTTAAACATACAAATAGTCCTAAAACAATCTTAGAGTAGCACCCAAGAAGTTAGAAGGACGTGAGCCAATAGCCTTCCATCGAACAGCCTACAAGTTCCAATCAACATTACACTTAAGATAGCACACTAAAACTTGTTTATTTTTTAAATGAAACCAAAATCAAGGCAGAAACCTTAGGGTAATATCTATCACTCAATCCATGACAAGAACATCAACTTCTCTTCATAATACAACCCACAAGCAATAGAGAAGTCACTAAAACAAAAGGCAAGTGTGCAGCAACTTTCCAAACACATGCTGTCCAAATTTTCCAGCACAAACATTCTCGCATATACTTCTTGTTTTTCATAAAGAAACTATACTAAATTCACAACTATAATTATTTACCATTGCCTTCAAGGTTGAGAGCCTCCTTAATAACCCTAAAAGACTCTTTTGGTTGCTTTACAAAGTCAAGGAAAGTTGAAAGAAAACTTAGAGAGCAATCTGATTTTTGTTTGGTCAAGTTGAAAATAACTTGTGGGAGCTATTTTGAGACCTTTATAAAGGGCCTCTTGGTCGACTTACTCTTGACCTTTTGACCACCTTTTACGACATATTAATAAGCTAGTTATCCGGCAACTTGGCCCTTACACTTGGGACTAAATGGGTCTCCAAGTTGATGGGCTTGGGCTGCCCATTTTTCAACTTTCTCTTCACTTAGTTTGGGCTCAATTAGCCAAGTGGGTTGTGATGTACTTGGACCTTTTAATGTCCTTCTTGAGCTGAAAATATAATCCATTTATGATGCTAAAACATGGATTAAAGTTACACCCTTAACACTAACTTTATTCATAATCAGACTTGGACAAATTTGACGTCGAGCCTCATCTCCGTTTAGCTAGAAAATTTAAGCTAAGCAAGTAGGTGACTCACCTGCTAGCTCCTAAGTCCTACAAGCACCTCAATTCTCTTACTTTGTTTAAGGTTGTGATCTCCTCAATTCAACACAAAACATGTATGTACTCGCCCTTCTTAAGAGTTAGATGCACATATAGCCCATTAACACGAGATTCAAGCACTTTAAAAAAATTAGCGCTAATTTGATCAAATCATGTCATGTTTCATTTGTGTAGTACTAGTATTGTAAGGAGTGGGGTGTTACATCCTCCCCCCTTGGGAACATTCATCCTCGAATGTTAACATAATTGAATAGCTTAACCAAGTTTAAACCTTTACTTACACAAACATTTGACAATACATTAAGTATTCAACCACACATACCTATTAGTATCCCAATTCTGCATGCTGGACTTCCTCTTTAGCTTCAAATAAGTAAGGGTACTTTGATTTCATCACGTCCTCGGCCTCCCATGTTATTTCTTCTACTTGCTGGTTTCTCCAAAGTACTTTTACTTAAGCTATTTCTTTATTCCTTAGCTTCTTAACTTGATGATCTAGAATAGCAATAGGTATCTCTTCATATGTGAGATCTCCTGTAACCTGTACATCCTCAATAGGAGCGATACGAGATAGATCACCTATGTATTTTTGAAGACTAAGACATGAAAAACTGGATGAACCATTGAAAGCTCTTAGGGTCTCTTTAGTTCATATGCAACCTACCCGAACCTCTTAATAATTTCATATGGTCCTACGTAATATGGGCTCAGTTTTTTTTCTTACCAAATCTCATAACCTCTTTCATTGGAGACACCTTTAAAAATACCCAATCCCCCACTGAGAATTCTAGTCCTCTCCTCCTAGCATCTGCATATGATTTGTGCCAACTTTGGGCTATTTCTAATCGCTACTGTATCACCTTAACTTTTTCCATGGCTTGTTGTACTAGCTTTGGCCCAAGTAAGGTGGTTTCACCTACTTCAAACCATCTAATTGATAATCTACATTTCCTTCCATACAAAGCTTCATAAGGTGCCATCTTGATACTCACATGGTAGCTATTATTATAGGCAAACTTAATAAGTGGTAAATGGTCAACTTTGTTAGAGGTGTAGAAATAGAAGAAAAACCTCCAACAAACCTCTTGTAATAACCTGCCAAACTTAGGAAGCACTGAACTTCTGTGGGTGTTGTTGGTCTTAACCAATCTTTCCCAGCCTCTATCTTTTGTGAATCAACCCTTATTCCCTTACCAGACATAATATGACCCAAGAATGCCACTGATTTTAGCCAAAATTCACATTTAAAAAATTTGGCATCAATTGTCGATCACGAAGAACTTGTAACACCTGTCGTAAGTGATTTGCGTGGTCCTCTTCTGATATAGAATATACCAAAATATCATCTATTAATACTATCACAAATATATCCAAGACTGGCTTAAATACCCTATTCATCAATTCCATAAAAATAGCTGGTGCATTTGTTAGCCCAAATGACATAACAAGAAAATCAAAGTGACCATAGCATATTCTGAAAGTAGTCTTAGGTATCTCTTTCTCCTTCACCTATACGTGGTGATAACCTGAT
>JAOTQJ010090782.1:0-12045 GCA_025642045.1 Solanum sejunctum
ATATGTATAGTGATGTTTGTTGTTTGCTGGGTTCGCTGTTTGCAGGTGTGGTTAGTCAGTAAAACAGAGGAAACTTTGTCGAAATTTTGATAAATTTCTTAGCCATTATAAGTGGATCCGATTTAGTGTTTGGCTGGGTGCCCAATCGGCACTAATCACGGTCCCTGGGTTGGATCGTGGCAACAATATTATGCTATAAAAGAAATGCCAAGATCCTTTCCCCTAATTCCAACTCTTACCAAGTCCAATCCACGTATCAGACAAGTTCTAGAAAATATTGCAATGGAGACTCACAATTTTGTCCACTCACTCTTGGCATACTTTCATCATAAGTCTAGCACTAGAGTTACCATCATAGTATTCACATGAATTCACACTTAAGTATATATATATTTGTGACTTACAAGAGTCAAGCATCTGCTTACTAGGGGTTCACGAAATGATTAACTAGGGTCACAGTCTCATACCTAATTCTTGTTTGTACACAACTACCACACTCTAAATGAGACTCAATTTGACGAATGCCCTTAGGACGATCGTCATCCATCCATTATAGGGTCCCGTCCTCACTATAACTACTACCACTATTTGCAACATAACCATAAGACTCAACATACAAGTACTACTAACATCATGCATTATTAGAATATTGCATTCAAGCATCTATGTAATCCATCTTCAATAGTTATATACCCAAAATAAAAGAAAACGATGCCCAACATAAAACATAACATAGCAGCATAGCCAGGAAATACAAAGAGTCTTAATATATGCCAAATTCAACATAAATGAAACATATTCAACAGAATAATCTTTACCCCACACTTAGACTTAGCACTTCCCTCAGTGCTAACCATACAAAACATGTGAAGTGGGAATTGTGGTGCTCAATCCTTAGGCGTTGGCAAAATGGACTCACCCCCTACATAAACAGGTGGCTCCCCCTCTATCTCGTCCCCCTCTAAGTCTGACTCAGCATGTGCCTCACTAGGATCTGTTGGGACATCATCCTCCATGGGCTCTCTAAACTGAGGCCTGATGCCCTATATCATTTGCATGGCCATTGAGTGGGCAGCGAGCCTCAACCTCCTAGAGCTCTACCGGTGTAGATAGGCAACCGCCAGTCTTGTGTCTCAGCATCTCGAGCCCATAATGCAGGCCATAATCAACTCATCGCAGCGGCCTCTCTTTGCATTGGTGAGCAATAGGCCCATAGACACATCAGGCCCCTTGATGTTGATGACAACATGGGGGGCCTGAACAATAGGGCAGTAGTCTGCAGCCTCAGTAGGAACACCTGTAAGACGACATAACTCAGTAATAAGGTTGCTGAAGGCATACCTAATTCCTTTGTGTGTTTTAGCCTTCCGCATAACAGTTCTGAATATGGTGCCAAAGTTCACCTCCATCCTTGTCATCAGCGCATAAGTAAGACACACTCGATCCCTCATGACAGCCGTGAAGTTCTATCCCAGAAAGAATGAGTGAGTCATAATTTTGACCCAGACACGCATTTCCCTTTTCATATGATGAACAAGAAGGAGAGATGATAGCCCTTATCAGTATGGTGGATCTATTTGGCAGTGGAATTTGCCCCGATAAGTGAGTGTCGAATGGCCTGGTAAGGTTGGGTGAAGGAAGAGCTCCAGGAATACACCTACTAAAACCTCTTCTAAAGTTCCAAAGACCCTGTTAATAGCAAGTGGAGAGATGTTCACCTTCACTCCTCTAACAATCATCGACTGAGACTGCAGCTCCTTACTCAAATTAGCATAAAACTCCTGGACTAGACTGATATTGCAGGGCTAGGGTTCCTCGAACAAGAAACATAGTCTTAGCTCCAAGCAGCGGTGCAGAATTTGGGGGTACTCGTTACCCAAAGAGTCCCATCTATTGGGATATCCGGGTAGTATTTGGTCTCGTCATAGGATTTGTACCACTGCTTCCCTCCAGATGAACAATTTTCACTCCAAACCGCACCTGCTAGCCTTTCTCTCCAGAGCTCGAGGAACTTCTGGAATGTCCCTGGCCCTTTGCCTAGTGTTTGATCCCTCGACCCTACTAGACTACCCTGATCAATGGGCACGAGAAGACATGATAACCTGTAGACACATAGATAAGACCAAAGTTAATAGATAAGCAACATAGCCCCTAATACCTAGTGACTACACCCCACGACCCCACACTTAGATTCGAGCCCTATATGGCGAAGGTACTCAAACTTCCCAATGTCATATGGGCTACTAAACACACAACGATTCAATAGCATACCCCCTATTTCAAGGCAACGAAACCACCCTAACACTTTCAACCCCCAATTTCATCAATCACATGTTCAAACCAGTAAGCACAATAGGAATTCCAAGCAATTCAATTCCCCCACCCCCTACCCAAACTATGTATTTAATCCCAAACTTGAAATTTTGCAACTCCTAACATAATTACATCACATTATTCATAATACAAGACCAAGAGCACAAAATACCCTAATTTTCCCCAAATTCCCCCTCAATTTCAGCTTAGGATTTCACACCAAACACTTTAGCACCAAAAACCACTTACATGAACAAATTAGGCCAAAATTTGTCACTCCCAACAAGTATCAATTAGGATCAAACTTCAAACAACTTAACCCACTTCAATTTTACCCAAAATCAAGATGGAGTTCATCAGTTGAAGTAGTAAAATCAAGCAAAAGTGAGGCGGGGAGACATACCTTGCATGAAGAATGCAATCCGCATTAAAATCTTGACAAAGTGATATGCTATTAGATTAATTTAAAATATTTGTGATAGAGGGAGAAGGAATGAGAGGAAAATGGGAAAGAAGGGGTTTAGGGTCAAGTGAATGCAAAAAAAAAAGGGGGGGGGGGGAGAAATGAGTTGAGGGTTATTTAAGGTGGTGGGGACACGAAAAAAATAGTACATGTCCGCATCTCCTCTACATCACAGAGTAAACGCAGACTTTAAATTATAATTTTTCATTTTTTTGAATCGTCCCAAGCATGAAAAATAATGCACATCCGTGATGCATTCGCGTCGCAGTGCTGTCGCGGATGTAAACTGTCTAGGGCTCCATAAAATATGTTTTTTAGCTTCGGACCTCATAAAATCTCCCGAACACCAATATGCTTCAAAAAACTAAAACAAGTGAATTAGACCCCAAAAATACAAACAATACCCAACAGGTCATAGAAAATTAAGGATAAATAACTTTGCATAAAAATGCATAGATTCCTCATCGCGGACCTATACTTGTGCAAATTTTTTGCATAAGTCGTTACGGGATCTGATTTTGTTTCTATTTTTTTTCTTTCTTTTGAAAAATAAAACAAAAGAAAGAAACCTGAGATACTTATTACGTCACCACGGGTAGCCTCCCGTACATCGCCTGATTTACCATTGCGGTACAATGTACCATATGCTCATTCATCATTGTACAACTCAATGGTCTCTTCAAACTTGTTGGTGTCCTCACCATAGTATTACTTGACACGTTCACCATTTACCAAAGAGGTTTAGTTGAAGGTCGCATCCTTTAATTCCACCGCTCTATAGGGTGTTACCGCTACTACCACATATGGTCCACTCCACTTCAATTGCAGCTTACTAGAAACAACTTTAAGCAAGAGTTAAAAAGCAGTACCCTTTGGCTTGGTTCAAAGTTTTACTTGATTATTTGTCGATCGTGCCATTTCTTTGTTCACTCCTTATAAAGCTTGGCGTTCTCATAGGCTTGGAGCCAAAACTTGTCCAACTCCTCCAATTGTTCTAATCTTTTTCTGCTAGCAAGCTCTGGGTCAAGATTCAGCCTCTTAATCGCCAGTATGTTTGGTGCCCGAGCTCAACTAGCAAGGGACAAGCATTATTGTACACTAACCTGTAAGGGGATGTGCCTATTGGGGTCTTGTAGGCTGTTCGTTACGCCCACAAAGCTTCATCAAGCTTTATAGCACAATCTTTCCAGGTAGCATTCACTGTCTTCTGCAATATTTGCTTCACCTCTCGGTTTGACACCTTAACTTATCCACTCGTTTACAGGTGATAAGCTATAATTACTTTGTGCCTTATCCCATACTTAGCTAGAATATTCCTCACTGTTTGGTTAAGGAAATGTCTGCCTCCATAACTAATAATGGTTCTTAAAGTTCCGAAATGAGTGAAGATGTTCTTCTTTAGAAACTTGCTTACCACCTTAGCATCATTGGTTGGAAGAGTTTCCACTTCCACCCATTTAGACACATAATCAACTGTTACCAGGATGTAGTGATGGCCAAAAGATGGTGGGAATGGCCCCATAAAGTTTATTCCCCAAACATCAAATATCTCCACCTTCAAAATGTTATTTAGGGGTATTTTATGCCTATGAGATATGGTGCTGGTCTTCTGGCAAGCATCACAAGCCTTAGCAAACTGTATAACGTATCTAAAAAAGGGTAGGCCAAAAGAAACCTGATTGCAGCACTTTGTGTGTTGTCCATTCACTGCTATGATGGCCCTCATATAGAGAGGCATGACACCTCTCTAAGATCTTTTGCATCTCCATCTCAGGAATATATCTTTTTATCATTCGATCTGCCCCTTGCTTGAAGAGATACAGTTCATCCCAGATATATGCCTTTGCATCATGAGCCAGCCTCTTTCTTTATTGATATGAAGCATCAGGAGGAAATACACCACTTGCCAAGTAATTCACTATATCTGCATACACGGTAGTTGTTCCACTTCAATTGCTAGTAGCTGCTCATCTGGGAACTCTTCTTTAATCTGCAGTTGCTCACCTATGTGAGCATCATTTTATAACTAGGATAGATGATCAATAATCTAATTTTGACATTCTTTTCGATCCTTAATCTCAATATCAAACTCTTAAAAAAATAGGATCCATCTGATCAGTCAGAGCTTTGCATCCTTCTTATTGAACAAGTATCTTACAGCCGCGTGGTCTGTGAACAAAACAACTTTGGTTCCCACCAAGTATGATCTGAACTTATCAAACGCATACACTAATGCCAACATCTCTTTCTCAGTAATCGTGTAATTGTTTTGGTATGAATCCAGAGTCTTGTTGGCATAGTATATGGAGTGGAACACTTTGTCTCTGTGCTTCCCTAGCACAGAACCCACTGTTGTATCACTAGCATTGTACATTAGCTCAAACAAGAGATCCCAGTCAGGTGATATCAAGATTAGAGCCTCAACCAACTTCTTCTTCAATAATTAGAAACCCTGCAAACAAGAATCATCAAAGTGAAAGGGGACCTCTTTATCCAGAAGGATGCACAGCGCTTTTCAATTTTGTAGGATCCCTTAATCAATTTGTGGTAGAACCCCACATGTCCCAGAAAGCTTCAGACTCCCTTAATGGACACCGGTAGGGGTAGCTTCTCGATCACTTTTATTTTTTCTCTATCTACCTCTAACCCTTGCTTGAATACCTTGTGACCTAGGACTATCCCCTCCTTAACTAGGAAGTGACATTTCTCCCAATTAAGAATGAGGTTAGTCTCCTCACATCTTGCTAGCACTCTGTGTAGATTCTATAGACACCTCTCAAAAGATTCACCGAAGATAAAGAAATCATGCATGAATACCTCTACGAAGTCCTCCACCATGTCATGAAATATGGCCATCATATATTTTCGAAAAGTGGATGGTGCATTGCACAGACCAAAGGGCATGCGTTTAAAAGCATAGGTCCTATATAGACATGTGAAAGTTATCTTTTCCTGGTCCTGGGGTGTAATGGTGATCTGATTGTACCCCAGTACCCATCCAGGAAGCGATAGTACTCTTGCACAGCAAGTTTGTCCAGCATCTGATCAATGAAGGGCATTGGGAGTGGTTTTTTCTGGTGGCATCATTCAACCTTCTGTAATCCATGTAGATATGCCACCCTGTCACCATTCTAGTTGGTATTAACTCATTCTTATCATTGGTGATGATTGTCATCCCTCCTTTCTCGGGTACACATTGCATAGGACTTACCCACTTGCTTTCTGAGATGGGAAGATGATCCCTGCATCCAACCACTTGATCATTTCTGTCTTCACTACCTCTTTCATAATTAGATTTAATCTTCTCTATGGTTGGGCCACTGGCTTGTGACCTTCCTCTATGAAAAACCTATGCATACATAGGGCTAGGCTAATGCCATGAATGTCTGACATCTACCAACCCATTGCTCTCTTTCTTTTCTTTAGAACAGCCACATCAGTATCCACTTGAGCTATAGTCAATGAAGCAGACAAGATTACAGGTAAAGTATTATTTTCACCAAGAAATTCATACCTGAGGTGGGATGGCGATGGCTTCAACTCTAGCTAAGGAGCTTCTTCAACTGAGGGTTTGGGTGGTGGTACCAACACCCTATTCAATGGCTCAACCATTTTCTTCAGCATGCTTACATTGTGAGTGTTCAGCAAACTCTCAACTTCTTTGGCCTCTGCATCGTCCACTAGTCCTTGATTTCAGCAATACCCTAACTAGTGGGTCAGTATCTCAACTTGGCTCACTATAACCGTGGTGTCTATCACTGCGATGGCTGCCAAATCTTTGTTTGCGGCTGGTATCTTCATTGCTTTGTAGACGTCAAATACCTCCACTTTGTCATCGGCTCTCATGGTGAGCCTCTCTGCTGCAATATCAATTAATGTACCTCCTATAGCTAGTAACGGGCATCCCAGAATGAATAGAACCTCAGGGTTTAGTTAAAAATCCAAGATGCCAAAATGCACGGTGAAGATGAGAGATCCCACTTAGACTAAGACATCCTCAATCATACTATTTGGCCTTGCCACTGATCGATCAGCTAATTGTAACACGATGGTGGTGGGCTTTGGCCTCCCAAGCCCCAACTTCAAGAACATAGAGCTGGGCATGAGGTTGATACTTGTGCCCAGATCATACAAGCTTCTTGCATTCAGACATCTCCCAATGGTTACTTGCACAGTAAAGCTCCCAAGATCCTTCAACTTAGCTGGTAAGTGTGATCGATTAAGAATCTTGGAGCTACAAGCCTCTATGAGTGCCACAGTCTCATATTCAACCCACTTGGTCTTGTTGGTCATAATGTCCTTGACATACTTGGCATACTTCGGTATCCCCTGCAAACATCAATCAATGGTAAGTTAATTTATACCTGTTTCAGTAACCAGATGAATTTTAAAAATAGTCATCCTCCTTCTTCTTTTTCAACTTTCGTGGAAATGGAGGGCGAGGTTGAGGCTATGAAGTTGCCTCATTAATATTTGGGTTGGGATTGCAAGCCTCAATGTTCTGTGTAGTACTTTGGTTAGCCCCATCCTTCTTCCTTAAGACTAATTTGGTCAAAGGCCTTCCACTTCTTGTGCTGACTGCATTAACTTGCTTCGGATTGGGATCGTTGTACCTGAGAGGCCTCCTTGAGGCCTAGAATTAATCGAGCTGGCCAAATGTCGCAACTGCTTCTCCAAGTTCTAGAGATCCTTCTTATTCCTTCAAATATCCTCTTCTTGTCTATGCTGGTTCACCAGAATTTTCCTCAGTACCTCACTGTCAATCGTATTGTTTAGGTTGGCTTGTCTTGCAGGTTGCTGCACTAGCTGATTTTGATAAGCATTACCACCCCGTGGTTTTTGCTGAGGTGGCCCATGATTCTGCTGATTTTCACCCCATGGGAAATTTGGGTGGTTCTTCCAATTTGGGTTATTTGAGTTCCCAAAGCCTTGATATATGCCTCTATTTGCATTGCCCACAAAATATAATGCTTCAGGATTTGCTCACAGAACTCCGCCGTGTGGTCATCTCCCACGCAAACATAACACCAACCATTTTGTTATTGTTGTACCAGATTAGCTGGGGCTAATGGTTGACCCATTGCTTAATGTCAGATTGTTGAAGTGTATGGTTATCATGTTCTGCATAGCTGACATTTGAGCCTACAGGGCAGTTATAGCATCAATCTCTAACACACTGGCCTACTTCTGGACTACCTGTGGGCTTGATCCTCCATTCCATTTTGGGTTTCCTTGAGCAATCCTATTGAGAAGAGTATACAATTCATCGTATGTCTTCTCCAATGCATGTCCCCTTGCAGATAAATCAAGGAGAATCTTGGTATTGGGTTCCAATCCTTCAATGAAGGCATGGACCAGTACCTTGTTAGCTTAACAATAGTGTAGACAATTGATTAAAAGAGTTTTAAACCTGTCCCAAGCTTGATACAGATTTTCTCTGGGCCTTTGCTTGAAGCTCAGAATCTCTCTCCTGAGTTTGGCTGTCTTGCCAGATGAGAAGAATCACATAAGAAACTTCCAGGCAAGATTATCTCGGGATATGATAAAGTTTGGTGGCTTTATTTATAGACATCTTCGTGCTTCCCCCAGCGGTGAGAAGGGTAATAAGTTTATCCTCACTTAGTCTTTGTTCACCCCCATGGGAATGAAGGTATCAGCAATCTCTAGAAAGTTTTGAAGATGGACCTGTGGGTCTTCGTGTGATAGCCCGGTGAACTGTTCAGTAGAGTCCAACAACTGGACCATGTTCTGCTTCAACTCCCAATTGGGCTCTGGATTGAGAAAATAGCTAGTGACATTAGTGGTTCTCGAGATTGCCATATCCCGAACTGGCCTTGGTCCTAGTGGTGCAAGTGGGTTTGTGTTCGCCATTTCCTCTCCAACTGGATCAATTTCTATTGTATCCTCTTTTTAATCATCCTATTCAATGAGTTCAATTGGCAGTGTTTGAAATATAACCCCTCCCCTCCTCTTTGATTGTCAAAAGCAAGGATCCTGATCTTCTAGCTTATAGACCAATTACCTGCACAATAGCACAACTAAGATCAAATGTAGCGAACACAATACAATAAAACAACTTAGATAATCAACCAATTTGCTTCGAATCCTCGGCAATGGTGTTAAAAACTTATTGCTCCCCATCACACACAAGTGTACGTGGTCTAACAGTAATATAGTGGCCCTGATTAAGGAGCTGGGTTGTCGAGCTCAAGGGATTTAAATGAAATTAGCAACTAATCCAAGCTATCACGTTTGAAATGCTTTTAGTAAAAAGATGTTGAGCTTTATGTAAATAAATTAAATGATTAAATTTCTTATAAACTAGTTTTGGTTTTTATTATTAAGATATCAATTAAAGAGCAATTCCAGGATTATAGCCTTAATGACTCTATTTAGTCTTAACAATTTCACCTATGTGTAGGTTCTTGATTACTGATTTGAGGGGTTTAAATTACCTGAATAGGGTTGCACGCCTCTGCTGGCCTATAGTTATTGACTGTCTAACTACATCGTTGAGCAGGAATAAACGGACCAATAAAAATACATTAAATGTTATCTTCCCGTATTATGAACCGAGCTAGGTGTAAGAATAGTTGTCACAGGTCTACCTTACATGAATCAATCTAGTATCCTAGACGAACAAGCTCCATATACTACTGTATTTTATTCACTCCAGCATCTCTCGAATTCAGAGTGAACAACTAATTTACCACCTAATTGGCCAGATTATGCAATATAGATAAAAGTAATGCAGGAATAATCAAAAGAACTCATTCATAGATGTCAAAACTTAAGAACTAAACATCATCTGTGGCTATAACCCCACAATATGGGGACTTAGCCACTCATAGTCACTACCTACACCATGAATGACCTAATAAGCATTAAAAATCAACAAATACAGATTAAACTAACTGAAGTACCCTCAGAAAAAGGTTCTCTGTCGTCTCTCTCTGTTCTTGCGTGAAAACCAATCTGAAAATCTAAAGTCTCTGATAGAATATAATTAAAAATTTTGTCACTCGAAATTCACTTTGTATCCTCAAGTTCACGACACGGACCTCTTGTTTTCACTGGATTTTCACTTATTTTGCTGACTAGATAATTTTTTTATTATTCGCACAAGTTTGCGACACGGACTATGCCCATTTTTCTGCTTTGCGCTTTTTTTCTTTATTTTTCAGCTTTCACAACTTTATTCCAAGTCTGTGATGCCAAATTTGATCTTTTTGCTGCTTCTACTGATTTTTATCTTCTAAATCCCTGGTTGTATTCTTCCTTCAAATCCAGGTATAACTCCAAACTTTCACCATTTGAGCAAAAACCTACAAAAACACAACCAAGCGGCACACTTGGCCTTGTGTTAGTAAAATAAGAGAAAAACAAATATAAAATGTCTAGACTCTATGAATTTACCCTCTAACTCGGTTCTATTTAGGGTATTCGTAGCCAATTCGGCATATAAATACGTCTAAGATCAATTATGCAATAGATATCTCATAATAGTTGCAGGTATTCAACAGATACAGTCCAAACATAATCATCTCATAATCCAATCTCATTAAATAAATCAAATTACAAGCACAAAGTATAATAATATGAAATGATATGAAATAAAATGAATCAATGCAATGTCAAGAGCTCGTGATGCATTCTGTCCTAGGATACACATCCACTGATATCGTCATTCTAGAACCCATGGGGGGCATATCTATTCATGTACCTGCCCTAGCTCGTGAGACCCGTTCTCAGTGTTTCAATATCTCATATCTGTGTTATATGCCACGACTGTGTGGCTCTTCTTTTCAATGTTTTTCGCCACAGATATGTGGCCTGTTCCCAATTTCTTTTCAATGTTTTTCATCATGGACGTGTGGCTCATTCCTTATTTCTTTTAATGTTTCACCAGTGAAACTCAGTCAAGAATGCATATCAAGAACATATGCATATGATACAACAATTAGGAGTGCATGGAAGAGCCCACTTTATTACATATACATCAATTCAAGCCAAATACCACAACGTACAGGTCATAATGATGATCTGTTCCAAGCTTATAGTAAATTCTTTATCCCACAAATGAAACTCAACAACAATATCTCCAGTATTTTTCACAAATACGCACAACATGATCCATAGTTTCACATTTGTATATCACAGGGAATTCTCAATATCAAATCACAAGTCAATACATATCAATCTCTAACATTCACTTTCTCATTATAAAGGAATTCACAATTAAACCAAATTCTCACAATTCATCAAGTTCAACTTAGCCAACAATAATTACCCAATTATTTTAACTCACAAGCAAAGGAGATATAGTGTTCAAGTAAGCTTGACAAGGTCTAGAAATTCACTTACCTCAATTAAAAGCCAAATCAAGCAAATATCGAAGTTTTTCCTCTCGAATTCGCACCGGAAACATCTAGTCAAATACAGATTCACAATCTCAATAGGAAGCCAATAACACTAAAATCAAGCAATTCGGGTGAAAAAAGCAAAATGATCAAAAAATTTCATACTAAAAAAGGTTCTCAAAATCTTAAAATTATTACATGAAAATGTTTTCTAAGTAATGAGAAATCCAATTGCAAAAATCGTTTCGAAAATGGAGTTAAAATAAACTCATCATTATATTTTATGTGACACTCTTTTCTTTTTGGTACATTTCAAAAAGAATGTCACCTTACTTTAATTGGAAATAATATAACTTTAATATTCATCTTTTATCTTTAATGAAATGATTCATGGTTACACAAATTTGTAAGAATTATTTTAGATCACAAGTTTTAAAAGTCTACCTATTTTCTTTAAATATCGTGCTAAGTCAAAGAATATCACATAAAATGAGACAAAAAGAGTATAAAATATCTAAAATTGTTCAAAAATATAATATATTAAATTGTGTGTATAATATGTATATAATTTTATCAGTTCAATTAAGTTATTGCTTTGATTTTCCTTTTGAACAAAACCAACGAGCATCCTTAATTTTAAGGTGGTGTTGCACACTAGTTGACCAGTTGCTTCAATTTCTTTTCCTTGATTCATTTTTCTATGCTCGTGACTCAACCTTTCATATGAATTTCGTGTCCTCATCATTCCACTTTTCTATTCTTAAATTAATAATATTGTGTTTACAATTTTCTTTTATTTATATTTTTAAATGATAAATTTAAGAGAACTAATTATTTATATTTATAGTTTTATTTTTAAAAATAATTAATTAAATACAAATAAAAAATAATATTTAATTTATATCATAA
>JAOTQJ010090803.1:0-12045 GCA_025642045.1 Solanum sejunctum
CCCCTCACGCTATCGTCGTCGTTGCTCGCTCGGCTCGTCTTCGGCTTCAGGTAAATTTTCTCTGAACAGACATGATCGTTCCCAAAAGACATCAAACCTGTCCTGAACAAATTACTCTATTCTTACATATAAAAAGTCGAGTTTGTGTGAAAGCCATTGCGCTGATTCTTGAGTTTGGACTCAGATTGTTTATATTATTTTCTTTCTTTACTGCTTCTATTGTTGTTTGAATACAAAGAGGATAACAAGCTTAAGGAATTTAACATTTTATTTCTTATTTCCCTTTGTGATTTCTTACTTTAAAAGAAAAATTCTCAAATTTCTGAAAGTTGAGTATTTATCTATTTGTGACAGAAAAAATGACGAACTCAATTGAAGTGAATGTTGGAACGAGGACCGCTACAATACCATTTACTCCATCTTCAAGTCATTTAAATGTTGTCCCTATAATTTCACTAGCAGAAAAACCTGCAAAATTTACTGGTGTTGATTTCAAAAGATGGTAGCAAAAGACGTTCTTCTACTAAATACCCTAAGTCTACAAAGATACATCAATGACAATGTTCCGGTACTAACTACAGAAACACTAGATGATGAAAGACTTTTGGTGACTGAAGCCTAGAAGCACTCTGATATTTTATGTAGGAACTACATATTGAGTGACATGCAAGATGATCTATACAGTGTGTACAGTAATATGAAGGCTTCTAAGGAATTGTGAGATTCTTTGGAAAAGAAATACAAAACTGAAGATGCTAGAATGAAGAAATTTATTGTAGCAAAGTTCCTCGACTACAAAATGGTAGACAATAAACCTGTTATTATACAAGTTTAGGGGTTGCAGGTTATTATTTATGATCTTCTTAAGGTATAAATTCATTCAAAACCTATTTTAAACAGATTCAATTTGTTCTCAATACTCACACAATCTTTAATATATGATTGGTTGTGAATGATACTTTCCAAGTGGCAACCATCATTGAGAAGTTATGCCCACTTTGGAAGGACTTCAAGAATTACTTAAAGCATAAACACAAGGAGATGACTGTTGAAGATCTGATTGCTTACTTGAGAATCAAAGAGGACAATAGAGTGGCAGAAAAGAGGTCACAAACAAACTCAATAATAGTCGAGACAAATATTAATAAAGAAGGACCAAATGCTAAAAAGAGAAAGAAGCCATATAGACCAATCTGCCTTAAAAGAGGTTTAAGGGTAATTGTCATAAATTTGAGAAGGTTGGACACAAAGTTGTTGATTGCCGCTCTTCAAAGAAGCAAAAGAAGAAGAATCAAGCAAGAATGATCGAGAAGAATGAAGAAGCGAAAAATTTATGTGCCATGTTGACTCAATGAAACTTGGTAGGAAACCCCAAGGAGTGATGGCTTGATTCTGGCGCCAATTCACATATTTGTGTTGTAAAAGTAGCCTTTGCAACATATACCCCTGCTGCACCAGATGAGACCATTTACATGGGAAATTCTTCCACAAATAAAGTTGAAGGTTATGGCGATGTGTGTTTAAAGATGACATACGGCAAGGTAGTGACTCTAAACAGAGTTTGTCATGTTCCAAATATGAGGTAGAACTTAGTATTTGCTGGTCTCTTGGTCAAGAATGGATTGACATGTATTTTTGTTTCTAATAAAGTTATAATAGCAAAAATGATATGTTTGTAGAAAAGGCTACCTTAGTAAAGGTCTTTTCAAACTAAATGTAATGATTGTTGAAAATAATAAAGTTCAGGCTTCTTCTTATTTATTTGAGTCCAATAATCTATGGCATTCACGATTAGACATATAAATTATAAAACTTTGCAGAAAATGAGTAATATGAATCTATTGCCTAAGTTTGAAACCAAACAATCAAAATGTCAAGTATGTATGGAATCTAAGTATGTTAAACACAGATATTTGTGACATGAAGTCAATACCTTCTCGTGGTGAAAATAAGTATTTTATCACATTTATTGACGATTGTACGCGGCTGCAATATTTATTTAGTTAGTAGTAAAGATCAGGAAATTGAAGCATTCAAATAATATAAAAGTAAATTTAAAACATAACTTAACAAAATGATCAAAATAATCAGGAGTGGTAAGGGAGAAAAATATGAATCTCCTTTTGAGGAAATATGTTTAAAACATGGCATGATTCATCAAACAACAACCCCTTACACACCACAATCCAATGGAATTGCGAAAAGGAAAAATAAAGCACTTAAAGAGATGATGAGTGCCATGTTAATTATTTCTGGTTTGCCCCAGAACTTGTGGGGGAAGTAAGTTATCATTATGGCTAATCAAATACTCAATCGACTTTCCCATAGTAAAACCCAATCTATTCCATATAAGAAATGGAAAGGGAGAAAGCCTAACCTTGCTACTTGAAAGTATGGGGATATTTCACAAAGGTCCAGATTCCTAAACCTAAAAGGACAAAAATAGGATCTAAGACTATTGATTGTGTATTCATAAGATATGCCTTGAATAGTAAAGTATATCGATTTCTGATGCATAGATTAGAAATCCTGACATTCGTATTAATTAATTAAATCAAATAATGTTGAATTCCTTGAAACAATACACGCGTATAAGAAAGAATATGAATCATCTAATGATGGAAATAAATGCCTCGAGAAGAAACAAAGGAGATTAATCACAATGAGGAAAATCCAAGACGTAGCAAACGTCAAAAGACCTCTGTTTCCTTTAGACCTAATTTTGTAAGATATTTGTTAGAAAATGAGCCTCGAACCTTCAAAGAAGCTATGATTTCTTCAGAAGCATAATATTGGAAACAAGCAATCAATAGTGAGATTGAATCCATATTGAATAATCATACATGGAAATTGGTTGATCTTCTTCCAGGAAATAAGCCCCTATGGTCTAAATAGATTTTCAAAAGGAAAATGAAAGCTGATGGCACTATTGACAAATATCAAGGGAGGCTTGTTGTTAAAAGATTTAGACAATGTAAAGGTCTTCACTTCTTTGATACGTACTCACCGGTAACAAGAATTACCTCAATTCGAACAGTAATAGCATTAGTTGTGGTGTATGGTCTAGAAATTCATCAAATGGATGTCAAGATAACCTTCTTAAATTGAGATTTGGAGGAATAATCTATATGGAGCAACCAAAAGGTTTTATAGTTCCTGGAAATAAAAAAGTGTGCAAACTTATTAAGTCTTTGCATGGATTCAAACAAGCACCCAAACAACGACATGCAAAATTTGACCAAACAACGTTCTCAAATGTTTTCAAAATTAATGAGTGTGACAAATATGTTTACATTAAGAACACTCCAAATAAAATTATCATTGTTTGCTTGTATATGGACGATATGTTAATAATGAATAACAACATTGCTTACACAAATACTACTAAATCTACGCTTGTTAGTAAGTTTGATATAAAAGACCTAGGAGTTGTTGGGTTGATATTAGGAATTAAGAATAACAAAACTCCTCAAGGTCTAGCATTGTCTCAATCTCATTATATCAAAATGGTTCTAGAAAAATTCAAGTACCTAAACTACAAAAGTGCAAGAACCCTAATTAATCTGAACCATGATCTAGCTAAGAATAAAACTGAAAGTCAGTCTCAATTAGATTATGCTAGAGTATTAGGAAGTTTGATATACATCATGAACTGTACGAGACCAGACATAACTTGTGCTCTAAATAAATTGAGTCGATACACGAGTAATCCTAATCAAACACATTGGATGGTGATGAAACGAGTTTTGGGATATTTAGAACAAACTCAAAATATTATTTTGTATTATAGCAAGTATCCAATAGTTGTTGAAGGATAAAGTGATGCAAACTGGATTATTGGGTCAACTGAGACTAAGTCCGCAATTGATATGTCTTTATCATTGGTGGAGGAGAAATATCATGGAAATCATCCAAACAAAAATATATAGCTCTATGTATAATGGAGGCTGAGTTCATAGCTTAAGACAAGGTTGGTGAAGAAGCTAAGTGGCTCCAGAATTTCGTAGAAGATATTTCATTTAGACCCAAACCAATGGCTCATATATGCATACATTATGATAGTCAAGCGGCAATAGGAAGAGATAGGAGCATTATATATAATGTGTAAATCTCGTCATATATAATGAAGACATAATACCGATAAACAACTACTCTCTAGTGAAATTATCATAATTGACTATGTAAAGTCAAAGGATAATATGTCGGATCTACTTACAAAAAACCTGACTAGAGAGGGAGTTGAGAGGTAATCAAAGGGAATGGGACTATGGCTTAGGAAAAATCATCATGGTGGTAACTCTACCTAGAAGACTGGAGATCCGAACATCTAGGTTCAAGGAGATCAAACAAAGTCACTTATCATGGTTCAACATTGTCAAAACTATGATTAAGGTCCATTCTCATGATAAGACAACGTTCAGTAAGAAGAATAAGGTAATATGTCCTTTTAATAGTTTCTAGGTTTGATACATGGTACATCAAATAGCGTATCTATAAGATAACACATTTAAAAATCACCTATTTAAGTGTAAAGTGTAAGCCGCTTCAAGGAGAATCTTGTAAGGCCAATTCTCTATGCACTTATGAACCAGGAAGTGTTCATGGCTGAAATGAACAAAAGATGAGAACTAAGACCATTTAAAGGGTTATTTCTGTGACTTATGTTGTCTAGGTGTACAACAAAGATCGACGATTCAAATATATCACATCTACCAATTGACTGAGTATATCCAACATATGTTCACTATAGAAAGTTCAAACGGAAACCTACTTGTCCAAATGTAATTTATCTTTACTTATGTCTCACACATGTTTTTCATGCATATATTTTAAATAATAATCATTCCCCATTCATGTGGGGGATTGTTGGGCTTAAATAAATAATAAGTGTGAATTAGAAAATGAAGATTGAAAGGAAATGAAGGGATAAGGAAATTATGAAGGTAATAAAGTAAAGGGAAATGAAGAGTCACTCTCCCTCATCTAAAAAGTAGAGGAATAGTATTGTCCTTATATTGGGAAACACTTATTCTAACACTTAAAAGAGTCAAGTAAAGGAGACCTCCTAGCGCCGTCGTCGTCTTGCTCACTCGGCTCGGCTTCGGCTGCGGCTATGACTATGATTATGACTTTGGCAAATGATGTGATTTAATTTGTAAATTATTTATTAATTAAGTTAATTTATGAATTATTTAATTAGGTTAATTTGAGAAATTAGTATATTTAATAAACTTTTAATTTTCGTGCATAAATTTTTTCTGAACAAACATGAGCATTCCCAAAAGACATCAAGCCTGTTCTGAACAGATGAGTCTTTTTTAAGCAGGTGCATTCACACCTATTGTAACCTATAAATAGAAACCCTTCTGCATTTTATCAAACATTGAAACTCTTCTTCTCCTCTGCATATTTTCTTACAAATAAAAAGCCTAGTTTGTGTGAAAGCCATTGTTGGTTCTTGAGTTCACTAATAACTATAAGAATTTGAGGTACCGCAATTCTATAGTTGGAAATCTATTTTATTTTAGGAGAAAATAATCCATAACCTCGGGTATAGTGAGGGAATCAAATTTCTTTACGACACATAGTGTATTGTGCAGACACAGGTTATTTATATTATTTTCTTTCTTTACTACTTCTATTGTTTGTATTCAAACAACAACAGAAGCAGTAAATAAAGAAAACAACATAAACAATCTGCATCCACAGAATACACTATGTGTCTTTAAGGAATTTGATCCCCTCACTGTACTCGAGGTTATGAATTATTTCCTCCCAAGATAAAATAGATTACCAACTACAGAATGACGTACCTCAAATTCTTGTAGTTATCATGTAATGACCCCCAAAAATGCCCGAAAATGTACCTTGAAAGTGCCTGGAATTGTAATTTTCATATATCTCAAAATTCGTGCTCTATATCGAAGATCCGTCTTTGTATTCTTAATCAGGGGTCAAATTAAGTGGGAGGGGGGTCTAATCTCGATTTAAGAGCAAACGATTAGCAATTTCATTTTTCATAATTTTTTATTTCCAGAATCGATCTGCAATGGTAACTCAATGCACAACCATCACGGACCTGTGTATCTTGCCTTCGCAACAGGTTTGCATCACAGTAGACACGGACCTGTGTATTTTGCTGCTATTAGTTTTATCTCGGACTAAGGCTTTTGGGTCTTCAGCCTAAGTGTTCACAAACATGAAAATACCTATACTTAGCCATTTTCCACCCTCATATCATTCTAAATATTTTTCAATACTCATTCAAACACTTATACAAATATTTTACTCCTAAATTCAAGTCTCAAAAGCCTTTAAGGATCTAAGGATTTCCTCTTAAGCTTCAAATCTTCTTCTCCAAAGCTAAGGTTTGTGGGTTTCTTTCATGGGTTCTTTTCACCCATGATACCCAAGCTTTCTTTTACTTAAATTTTCATTATTTAAAGATGAATTACTCATGGGTCTTAGGTATTATGAAAATAAGTGCACACTGTGTTGGGGTTTATGAATTTGTGACTGTTTTACTATGTTTTGGGCTATTAATCTTTGATCTATATAAAGATTTGATGATAGATTTTGATGTATATTTCTTGAGGGTGTTACCAGGTATCTATTGATAGTTTTACATTAGATTTTCTAGCATAATAACACTCTTGAATTGCATAGTTTTATACTAGCACTACACACTCTCTAAGTGTTTGATAAAATCTCCGGTTATGGGTTCTTGAGGAATTGAAGGTCCAATACATGTCTTATGAGTTGAATGACTATATAATAATGATATGATGATGAAATGAATGTATGTATATGGTACTCTTTATATATTGTTGGAATATGACCACGCCCTACTCGGGTATTGCGCGCCGGGTAACCTTGTCAAGTGGTTCGTACATTGATAACCTATCGGAGGGTTTGTACTTCGGCATCACAAGTGGTAGGGTGTAACTATCTATCAATCTTATTAGGGGTTTGTACCCATCAACTTATCAAGGGTTTGTACTTCAGCACCACAAGTGTTAGGGTGCGATGATCCACCAACCTATCGAGGGATTTGTACTTCGGCACCATGGGTGGTAGGGTATGAAAATCCATCAATCAATTAGGGGTTTTTTAGTCTGGCACCATGGGTGATAGGGTGTGATGATTCACCAACCAATTGATGGGGATATGTCCTATATAAGCATGTTTTACCTAAGCATTTATCATACTTGTCATATTGTTAGTATGCTAGCTATTGCTTATGATTATGCATTTTGCCTATGATGCCTATCATTTGTTGCATTGCATCCTACATACTTAGTACATTCAAATACACTAATCCATACTCTATGCCTACATGATATCACTATGTAGGAACCGTAGCTCCTATTGATTCTCTTTGTGGCTAGAGAGATTGTTCGAGTTAGCTTATGGTGAGTACTTAAGTCCGAGGGCAATATCTGTCTCCTCTCAAGCTTATGTTTAGACAATGTTTTATATGTTTGGGTTACCTATTTTTATTATTATGAGGGTGAGCCTAATTACTTATCTTGGCCCCCGCTAATTATCTAAGGTTTAGAGGTGTCGTTAGATATGTTATGTATCTATGCTATAAGTGTTGACTCTATTGTGTGTTGATGTTATGATGTCAAAGTTTTCCTTAGTCCTAATTCCCTTGCTTATGCTTATCTCTTTCTAATTCCCTTGCTTATGCTTATCTCTTGTTTTATTTTTAACTAACTCCGCTACCAAAGATGTGTAATGATATACTATGAGACTTATTTGGTGTTCCTTGGGGTACCCCATTCGCCAGTCACATCTAAGCCCTAGGCTTGGGTCATGACAAAGATAGTATAAGAGCACTAGATTGTTAGGTCCTCGCGTCTAACACATCGTGTCAATTAGAGTGCTATTCATGGTTGTGAAGCATGCCACAACTGTAAATGGGAGGCTATACGGCATTCTAGGAAATATTTCACTTCTTCATGATCTATATCATGCAATAAAGTTATGTCCCCTAGGGCTTATTATTAATCCCTAATCGTTATATTGCAAGATATGTCTCTATCTACTCAAGTCAATGATATGATGAATGTGGAGGTCCGCAATGCTCTATGGGAAGTAGCTATAGTGGTAGCAAACTTAGCAACTCACCTCGGTAAACAAGTGAATGCTCCAAAGACTTCATATGGTAAAAGGAGTGGTGGTGAGGCCAAGAGGGCCCATATTGAAAGAAAGTCCCAAAGGTAGAGGTAGTTTGGTGCCTCATCATAGGTGCCCAAGATGTTGTAGGTGCCACGATATCCCATGCTTGAGAGGTACCGATGCTTGTAATGGTTGTGGAGAGTTGGGTCATAAGGTAAAAGATTACCCTCATAAACGCAATAACAGTGAAGGAGCTGTTGGTGGGATGACTAATCCCAAGTGTCAAAGGTGTGGAAAGTATCATGACGGCCCATGCTTGAGGAAGACCAATGCTTGTTATAGGTATAGCAAAGTGGGTCACAAGATAATGAATTGTTCATATGTTCAAAGGAAGTGTAAAGGTGGTCAACCTTCGGATTAAGGTGGTCATGCTGATCAAGTGGCTCAACAAGGGGATAAGGTGTCCGATGTTGCTACCGGTATGTTGAAATATCCTTTGGCTTTGATGTGTTTTCATTGAGGGGCCCATTATGCCACTATTTCTTTCATTATTCTTTTGGTTGCTAGTGGGTTTCATGTATGTCCTGAACTCTCTTTGGTGTCTATCTCATTGGTGAGCCTATTGTTGCTTGGAAGTTCATAGGTGTTTTTCCATGTTCATGTTACATTATGTCTTGCCTTATGACTTGCGGATTTGTTATGGTCAACCTTGATGTTATGCTTAGGGTGGATTAGTTGCGTTGGTGTTGTGTCCCCATTGAATATAAGGCCTATAGAGTCAAATTTTGATTCCCTAATAAATCCATCTTTGAGTGAAGGGCTTGTGAAGTGATTGCAAGTGGTAAGTCTATTTCTTGTCTTAAGGTACAATAGATCTATTAGGGTTACCCCGTGTTCTTGTTGCATAGGGTCTTATCTTGTGATTTTGGTCGAACTTAGTTTGTTCGAATGGGGGTCTTGAGGTGGTTTGGCTACTTGCATATTGTGTATCCAATGAGTGTAGAACCATTAAGGTTGTAATATGATAGTTAAGGATGGTTTATTTATTTGGTCAATTAAAATGGGTCACTTCTATAAGCTTTATCTTTTTTCAAATTATGTCTCTAAGTGAGGATGAGGATTCGTAATATTCCTAAGAGTCTTTCCGGACTATGAGTGAGTGCTTGAGTATTGTGGGGGTTGTTTGGTTGACTTATGCACTAGCTATGTTCATAGGCTTCATGAATGGGGTCCTAAAACCCTACCTTGGCTTGTTGGAAATGGCCTCTATTGGTGAAGTGTTGATTTATTTAGAGCTTGTGAACCATTCGGAGGTAGTGTTGAAATATTGGGGGTAAGAGAGGTTGCATGCTAAGTATGTGATGTGTGAAATGCGGTTAAAAGAGGTTACCTCCCTAGGTCATGTAGTATCGGAGGATGATATTAAAGTTGATCCTAAGAAGACGTATGTGATTAGAAACCGATCCAGACCATCAACCCTCCATTGGACATTAGTAGCTTCTTGGGTTTAGCACATTACTATCTGAGGTTTGTGAATGAGTTCTCTTTTATTTATTCTCCCATGACTAAGTTTACCCAAGGGAAGGCTAAGTTTGTGTGACCGTTGAGTATGAAAAGAGTTTCCAAATCTTGAGAGATAAGTTTGTGTCAGTTCCTATCTTATCTTTACCGGAAGGGGGTGGAAGGGTTTGTTATGTTATGATGTCCCCTGGATTGGGTTGGGTTGTGTATTGATCCAAGATGGTTAGGTGGGAGCCTATGCTTTTAAAGAATTTGATATGCATGAGAAGGATTATAATACCTATGACCTTGATTTAGCCACCATGGTTTTGCTTTGAAATTTGGTGTCATTGGTTGTATGAGGTGCATGTTGATGTATTTACCGTCCACTAGAGTCTCCAATTTAGGTTCACCCAAAGGATCTTAGCTTGAGACTAAGAAAGTGGTTAGAACTTCTTAAGGACTATGATGTGAGTGTGCATCATCGTCCTGATAAGGCTAATATGGGTGCAAATGCCTTGAGTAGGGTGTGCATGGGTAGCCTAGCTCATGTTGATGGTCGTGATAAAGAGGAGCCTAGGGACATGCATCGGTTGGCTGGATTGGGGGTTAGCTTGGAAGAGGTTGGTAATAGTGGTATGGTTATTGTTGATGGTTCCAAGTCTTCCCTGGTTGATGAGGTAGAAGCTAAGTAAAATCTTGTCCCAACGTTGTTGGTATTAAAGTCATTTGTAAGGGATGGTAAGGTGGAGGTTTTCTCCCAAAGGAGTAGATGGTACCCTTAGGTACCAAGGTATTATATGTGTGCATTGTGTTGATGGTTTGAGGGAGAAAATCCTTGAAGAGTCCTATAGTCCTTATTTTATTCACCCTGGTTCTATCCAATGTATAGATATTTGAGAGATGTGTATTGGTGGGGAGGCATGAAGAAAGACATTGCCAAATTTGTTTCCAGTTGTCATTGTAGTCAACAAGTCAAAGCCAAACATCAAGGGTCGGGTGGCCTAACCCAAAACATAGAAATTCTACTTGGAAGTGGGAGGTGATTAATAAGAATTTTATGGTTGGGTTACCCAAGACTAGAAAAGGTTTTGATTCCATTTGGGTTGTGGTTGATACGATATCAAAATCGGCTCATTTTCTACAGGTTGAAACTTACATATGGGGCTAAAGATTATGATAGGTTGTACAATCATGACTGGGTAAGGTTGCATGGGTTTCCTTTGTCAATCATATCGGATCGTGGTGCTCCATTCAATTCACTTTTGGAGGTCTTTTCAAAGGGGACTTAGTACAAGAGTTAAACTTAATACAACCTTCCACCCTTTAACGGATGGCCAAGCCAAACAAACTGCCCAAACACTTGAGGATATCCCTAGGGCTTGTATTTTGGTGTTCATGGGTAGTTGGTATGACCATTTTCCCTTGGTTAAGTTTGCCTATAACAATAGCAAAACACTCTAGCATTAGTAAAGATCTTCTCAAGGCTCTCTATGGTAGGGATTGCAAATCACTGGTGGGTTGTTTTAAGTGGGAGAGATGGCTTGGTTAGGTTCGGATCTGGTTATGGATTCTATGGAGGATATAAAGTTGATTAGGAGAATGTTGGAGATATCCCAAGGTTGCTAAAAGTCCTACGTCAAAATGAGAAGAGAGAGCTTGAATTCAAGTTAGTGATTAGGGCTAATTGAAGGTTTGCTCATGAAAGGCGTAGTTTGCTTGGTAAAAAAGGAATTGAATTCATGCGTTGTGAGTTTTCATAGGGTGTTGAGGAAGGTTAGTGAGGTTGCATACAAATAGAAAGTGGCTTGGAAATATATATGATTCGTCTAGTTCTTCATGTTTCTAGGATTAAGGAGGTGTGTTGGTGATTCATGTGTTATAGGACTATTGAGGTTGTGGAGGATGAATTGACTTATGAGGAGATATGGTGGAGAAGTTGGGTGGATATAAGTAAAGGTTGAATTGTGAGGGCGCAGTGTTCATCAAAGTCCATTGGGAGAATCGTCAAGTCAATAGTATCTCTCGAGGAGATGGAGTAGACATGGAGGAGCAATATTCGTACCTCATTCATTTTGTTCAGGCTTATGGTAACTCATTAAATCCTTTTATGAATTCCAAGTCTTATGTTTGAGCCCCTATGTCATTGCATGCATTCATGATTATATTGAGAAAGATCATGGTGATTTTGCACTTATGATGATATTTTTGAAATGATATTTAAGTGCATTGTTGCATTCTTATGTGGGCTAAAATTGTCATATTTGTGCCTGTCATATATGTTTCTTTGACATTTTGGGACGAATACTCCCAAGGGGGAGCATCAAGATCCAAACCTAGGGCCTAGGTGTGACATAGCGAATGAGAACCCATAGGACCCCAAACAAGCCTCTTAAATCACAATTGCACATTATAGGTTTA
>JAOTQJ010090813.1:0-12044 GCA_025642045.1 Solanum sejunctum
AAACCCATCATCAAATCTTACATTAGATCCAATATTTATAGCTCAAACATAGGAAAACAACCACAACTTTACCAACTTTAACAGAATTCATAGACATATTCATAATAGTAAACCCATTTATAAAATAAACTTTAAATCATGCAAATTGAGTAAAAAAGAGATTAGGGCACCGTAGGTGAAAGGGACCGATGGCTAAAACCTACATACTTTAGCTTTGAAGAAGCTCTTGATGAAGATTGAAAATGGAGGCTTGAATCTTGAAGAAAATCCTTAGTTTCGGATGAGGATTTTGAGACTTGAATTTTGGAATGAAAATATGGTTAAGTGTTTGAGTGAATATTGAGAAATATTTAGGATGATATGAGGGTGAAAAATGACTAAGTATGAGTTAAAGCATGTTTGGAAACACTTAGGCACACCACTTAGAAAATTCTAGACGAAGTAAGAAAAAGCTTCCAGTTTTACACTGGTGCGCATCGCGGAAGCGACGCGCACAACTCTCTGGAATTTGCATATTCAAAATTCATAATTACCAATCTTTCACTATTAAATCGGGTTTAGACCTTTCTTTCTCTAATTTTGACCTCTTGAATAAGAATATGAAGTTGAATTTATGAAATTGCGCATAGATTTTGAGATATATTAAAATTAATATTTCAGGCATTCCGAGGCACATTTTGGGCACTTTTTGGGGTCGTTTCATCACCACAACAAGAATCTTAATAAACCAAACTAGCCACGAGATGGAGGGTGTATAAGAGCTCTGATACCTATATGATTAGATTAAGTAGGCAAAAGTACTTTGAATTGACTAAATATGCGATATGCAATGCAACAAGAAAATCATAGGCCACAACATACAAGATGCATAATTATGTACAAGAGAAATAAGCTCGATATGATATGAATGGTCATTACCTTAGTTAAATCATGCATAGAGGAAAGTCAAATATTATAACCATGACCCATACATATGTGGTAAATAAACCTTAATCGACACATAAAATCATGTGAGCTACTATATGGAATTCCGATATTGTTTCTACACCAAAAAAAGGAGGTGTCTGCTTACCAAGATAGACTATATCTCAGCTTATAGGATCTTACCCATCTCGGAGAGTGCCATATATGAACCTTATAGGAGCATACCCATTTCCGTGATTAAACATAACATGGAGCTATTTGTGGATCCATCTGCTAGTACACAAATCCTATGATGACACCTATTTAAGGAACAATGAAAATCTACCAAGTTCCTCTTGGAGCTAAGTCTAGTCCTACGAGATATGTAAATATAAACATAGACATATCATACATAAGCTCATAAATCAGATACCATGATAAGAGTAGCTTATTAAAATCATAATCAGCATAAGAAGGTCTTCATTATTTTCATAATATTAATAATATTTCCATGGAATCATAACATATTTGTTAGCTCTCAAAATTCATAATAAGAATAACTTACATATCATAAGGTAGAACCTTCCATAACTCTATCATGTAACTTTAGTTCAAAACAAGGTGGGTTTATGTATGGAGACTTAAAAATCATGAGATGGAAGAGCAATATGCATAAGCAAGATAATCATGATCAGTTGAAAATATTCTAACAACCCACTATAGACAAGAGAAAAAGCTTAGTTAGGGAACCACGAAATCCTCATTGAAATCATAAATTTCTCATGGGTTTTCATTGAACAATAGCGTATAAAGGTAGAATTTCATAAAATAATTCATAATATCATCAAATGAAAAGATTACATGCAATTTCATAAACCATTACCATGACTTGTAATAGATGAAAAAGAGGACCAATTAAGTTTATGGAGGAAGGCTTCACAAATCAAAGCCCACATACCTTGGCATGATTTATAGATGCAAATCTTATTGGAAATGGAAAAAAAATCTGAAACCCTAACTTAGACTCTTCTCTTGAATGCCTTGGGGGATCTAGGGAGTGAGTGGGTTATGATAGTTTAAGAATGGAAAGGGCTTATTTTGGGGGATTAAATAATGTAGCATAGGAACAAGATATTAGAAATTATAAAAAATACCCCTTTTTAAAAATTTGTTGGACCAAACGACGAGACCCCAATTAGAGTTGTGGTCCACTCTAATGGGCTATGGAATGTGGGTCTCGTCCTGTTAGTTTTTAACTCTTCTGAAGCCTTCTTTGGAGCTCCATCCATGACACCATACATGGCTGATAGAATAGACAACGAACCTTTCTATTGCTCATGACTTATACTCCAAAAGCCTTGTTTTTCCATTATATGAGGCTGCCATTCTACAAGGAGAACTATGGATCGTGGAATCATCTACGACTTGTGAGCATCTTTGTACATTGATGTTTCCTTCAACTTAGCCTACTGGAATTTAACTCCTAGACCATGAAACATAGGTACATTCCATATTACCTTTCATGGGCCATATACCCCACTCGTGAATTTCTACTTACACTTGCTAAAATTTTCAAACTTCTATTTCACCTGCACTATTTATACCTTCAATTATGTGGGGTCTTATAAATTTATACCAATCCAATAGTATATCTACAAATAGTGATTTTTCTTTCTTTGTGAAAAATAGATAAGCTTGAAAGAAAGATGAAGAGTGATTTTTCTTTTTTTTTTTGGGTGATTCAATGCCTCAATTATGGGGAATTATTGTGCGAGCTAATTGGAATGATTGAAAAATGTTGGAGAGCATTCGTTTGAGGTAAGTTTGTGCTTTTATCTGTTGTTGTATCTCTTTTGTTAGCCTTCTGTAATGATCCCAAAAAGTGCTTGAAAATATGCTTAAAAAATGCACAGAATCATAATTTTTGTATATTTCAAAATTCATGTATGATATCAAAAATTTGACTTCATATTTTTGTTTAAGGGGCAAAATTAAGTGAAAAATGGGTCTAACCCAAATTGTAGAGCAGCCGTAGCAAAATCCAAAATTTCAAGTGAGCAACAAAAGCAGTGTGCATGCGTGCCCCGAGTACAACGTGGCCGGGGCGCATCACTATCTTATTTTGTGTCCATTTATTTTATTCTGGTCTAAGAATTTTGGGTCTTGGGCCTAAGCTGTACCATATGTAAAAATACCTATACTTAGCCATATTTCATTTTCATATCATACAAGACATTCTCCAATAATCTCTCAAATACTTAGACAAATATTTCACCCAATTCAAGTGTCCGAAACTCACTTTTGGCCTCAAAAAACTCATTCAAGCTTCAAGCTATCATTCAAATCTAAGTCAACCTTATTCATGTCGCTTAAGACCATTGTGGGTCCTCTACATCAAACCAAGTTCAAAATAATTTCCATTGGTTAAGTTTTGTACAAGTACCGAGAGCAGGGTCAACTTTAAAGAGGCATATATCTTAGCACACAAAGAATTGGGTGTCCCACTATCTACAAAATTAAAACTCTTTGAATTAGCTTTTCGACGCACTTAGTTTCACCTTATTTAGAGTTCAAATGAAGAAGTTATGCGTGTTTTCATAGAAATTGTATGTGCAGAGGTATATACGGGATTTTGCCAATTCCGCCTTATTAATGGAATTCCATAAATTTAGTCATTTCTATTTGTATTTTGAGAATTACTATTCTATCATAATACCTCCTAAAGATCTAACTTTATTCTTAAAGATCGAATTCACTCCTCCTAATTGGAATGCACTCTCAAATCCTCTCAAGAGCCTCCATCAAAATCCCAATACAAATTCAAAGAAACTCAAGTGCAAGTTTTGGATTCCAAGACCTACTTCTAAAGTACAAGTCTTTAATAACTCAATTTCAAGAAATTCAAGGTCTAAGGTATGTGAGTTTCATTCATGTGTACCTTTCACCCATGTAGCCCAATCTTCCATTTCTATGAAAATTACACGTTTTCAAGTTGTGTTTCTTGTGGGTATTGTTAATTAGAGATTATAATCATATACTATACTAGAATTTTATGAAAGTTTGGTTGAAAATACATGATTACTCTTTTTAAGCCTATACCATGAGATGATTTACCTATTATGATTATGCATTATTTAAGCTATAGAACTATGATCTCTCTTAATATTTTATGAGGGTTTTCAATGTATTTTCCAAGATGGTATTACTAAGTATTGGTGGGTTATTTTACTTCATATTTTATTGCATGATTTCACTCTTGAATTGTACAATTTTACACTAGCACTACACGCCCGCCAAGTGTTTGATAAAATGTCCGGTTATGGTTTTTGAGGAATTGAAGGTCCAATGCATGTCTTATAAGTTGAATGACTATATGATGATGAAATGAATGTATGTGCATGGTATTCTCTATATAGTGTTGGAATGTGACCATGCTCTACTTGGGGGTTGAGCGCTGGGTAACTTTGTCAAGGACTTGTACCTTAATAACCTGTCGGGAGGTTTGTACTCCAGCACCATGGGTGGTAGGGTACGACTATCCATCAACCTTATTGGGGGAGTTTTTATCCATCAACCTATTGGGGAGTTTGTACTCCAGCACGGGTCGTAGGGTGTAACGATCCACCAACCTACCAGGGGGTTTGTACTTCGTCACCATGGGTGGTAGGGTGCGATAATCCACCAACCTATCGGGAGGTTTGTACTACGACACCATGGGTGGTAGGGTACGACAATCCACCAACCTATTGAGTGCTTTGTACTCTGGCACCATATGTGGTAGGGTGCGATAATTCACCAACCTATTGACGGGGTTAGTACCTTAATCACTAAGGGTGGTAGGGTGTGATGATATACCAATAGTTTAATGGTCCCCTTTTACACAATGTTATGTTCTATATAAGCATGTTTTACTACAAGCATCATTCATACATGCCATATTATTAGTATACTTTTCATTGCTTATGATTATGCATTTTGCCTATGATGCCTATCTTTTGTTGCTTTGCATCCTACATATTTAGACATTCAAACATACTAATGCATACTTTATGCCTATTTGATGTTACCACGTAGGAACCGAAGCTCCTATTGATTCTTCTCATGGCTAGACGGATTATTCAAGTTAGTTTTTGGTAAGTCCTTAGGTCGGGGGACAATATCTATCTTCTTTCATGCTTATGTTTAGACTAGATCTTGTATATTTAGGAATACCTATGACTATGCGGGTAAGCCCGATAGCTTGTCTTGGCCCCTGCTAAGTTCTATGTCTAGAGGTTTTATTGGACAAGTTATGTATTATGCTTGAGCTTGACTCATTTATATTATTCAACTGTTTAACTCTTTCTCTTAGTTCCAATTTCCCTTGTTTATATTTCTTATATTGTTTTGTCTTGCTTCTGTGACTAATGATCTGTGTATGATATGCTAAGAGGCCTATTTAGGGCTCCTTCGAGTTTTCTATTCGCCAGTCATGTCTAGGACCTAGGCTTGGGTCGAGACAAAGATGGTATCAGTGCACTAGGTTGTTAGATCCTCAGAGTCCAACACACCGCATCGATTAGAGTCTTATTCATGGTTGTGTTGTGTACCACAACTATGAGTAGAAGGCTATGAGACGTTTTAGAAAATATTTTCATTCTTCATAGTCTATGTCATATTTTAGAAGTGAGTAGGGTTTTCCCCTCTAACGAATGTTCTTTTCTCTTCTAGTTGATCATGCCGCTTCAAAGAGGCAGGCAAAGGAAGGTATGTTGAAGATTTTGATTTTGATAGATCCGGGTTCTGCTATTCCTTTTATTTTACATTTGTTGACTAGTGGGCTTCTTAAGTGCCTGAGTTGTTATGTGAACCTTTGGTGTCTACCCACCTTGTTGAGTCTATTATTGTTGGAAAGTTCATAGGTATTGTCCCATGTTCATATTGCATTAGGTCTTGCCTGTGACTTATTGGATTTGATGTATTGGATTTGATGTTATACTTGGGATGAAATAGTTGCATGCATATTGTGTCCCCATGGATGGTAGGACCCTTAGAGTTAGATTTTGACTCCCTAGTGAACCCATCTTTGAGTGGGAGGTTGTCAAGCGGTAGCAAAAGAGGTAGGTCCATTCTTGTCCTAAGGTTTAATTGATCTTTAAGGGTTACCCCATGTTCTTATTACATAGGGTCTTGTTTTGTGATTTTGCTTGGACTTAATTTGTTGGATTGGAGGTCTTGAGGTGGTTTGACTACTTGCATAACATGCTTTCAATGAGTGTAGAACCCGTACGCTTATGATATGATGGTTAAGGATGGTCGATCTATTTAGTCAACTATAATGGGTTAGTCACTTCTCTAAGATTGATCTTTCATTTGGGTTTTGTCCCCAAGTGGGGATAAGAGTAGGTGATATCCCTAAGTGTCTTTTCGGACTAAGAGTGAGCATTTTGAGTATTGATGGAGTTGCTTGGTTGACTTATGCACCGGCTATGTTTATGAGTTTCATGTATAGGGTCTTTCATATCTACCTTAACATATTTGTGGTGGCCTTTAGTGGTGAAGCATTGATTTATTTAGAGCTTGTGAATCATTTAGGGGTAGTGTTGCAAGTCTTGGACGATGAGAGGTTATTTGCTAAATATGATAGGTGTGAGTTGAGGATAATAAAGAAGGAGGTTAGAGCTCCTTAAGGATTGTTATATGAGTGTGCATTATTTTCCAGTTGAGGCTAATGTTGTGGTTGATGCTCTAAGTAGGGTGTCTATGAGTAACCTAGAATATGTGGATAATGGTGGCAAAGAGGAACTAGTGGGGTCCATCGGTTGGTTAGATTGAAAGTTAGGTTGAGGGACAATGAGAATGGTAGTATAGTGTTCATGGTGGTTCCAATTTTCTTTAGTTGGAGTGGTCTAGTTAAGCAAGGCCTTGGTTCCGCCTTATTAGAGTTGGAAGCTTTGGGTAGAAGGATGGTGGAATGGAGGTTGTCTCCCAAGGGGGAGATGGTGGTTTTTAGTACCAAGTAGGCTATGTGTGTTTAAGGTTGACTAATGAGTTTATGATTGTGAGTCCTTATAGAATGTAGAGGAAGATTGGTAAGGTTGTATACGAATGAGAATTGCCTATGGATATGGGTGTGGTTCATTCGGCTCTTCATGCTTCTAGGTTGAAGGGATGTGTTGGTGACTCTAGTATTATAGAATCCTTTGAGGTTGTGGGTGTTGTGGAGGATAAGTTAGATAAGGTGCCGGAAGTGGTATTGGATGGAAAGGTCGAAAAGTTGATTAATAAGGATGTGGTGTTCGTCAAGGCCTTTTGAAAGAATCGTAAAGGCGAAAGTGTCTCTCAGAGAGCCGAAGTGGGCATGGAGGAGCAATATCCATACCTCTTTCATTCTATTCAAGCTTATGATAATATGTCAAACTCCTTTTGTGATTTCATGCCTCATATTCCAGCCCCTAAGTCATTTGCATACATTCATGTTTACATTGAAAAGATTCATGGTGATTTTACATTTATGTTAAGATTTAAAAAATGGTGTTTTAAAGCATATTGTTGTATTCTTGTTGGGGCTGACCTCTTTATGATTACTCTTCTCTTTTATGTTTTTTGACATTCGGGGACGAATGTTCCCAAAGGGGACATATTGTAACGACCCCAAAAGTGCTCAAACCTATCGGGGGGGTGGGGGGTTTGTACTCCAGTACCATGTGTGGTAGGGTGCAACGATCCACCAACCTATCGGGGGGTTTGTACTCTGACACCATAAGTGGTAGGGTGTGACGATCCACCAACCTATCGGGGGTTTGTACTCTGGCACCAGGGGTGGGAGGGTGCGACGATCCATTGACCTATTGACGAGGTTTGTACCTCAATCATCAAGGGTGGTAGGGTGTGACGATCCACCAATAGTTTAATGGTCTCTTCTTACATATACGTTATAGTCTATATAAGCATGTTTTACTACAAGCATCATTCATACACACCATATTGTTAGTATACTATTTATTGCTTATAATTAAGTATTTTGCCTATGATGCCTATCTCTTGTTGCATTGCATCCTACATACTTAGTACATTCAAACGTACTAATGCATACTGTATGTCTACATGATGTTACCATGTAGGAACTGGAGCTCCTATTTATTCTCCCCGTGGCTAGACCGATTGTTCAAGTTAGGTTTTGGTGAGTCCTCATGTCCGAGGATAATATCTATCTTCTTTCATGCTTATATTTAGACTATATCTTGCATATTTTGGAATACTTATCACTATGAAGGTGATCTTGGTTGCTTGTCTTGGCCCCACTAAGTTCTATGTCTAAAGGTGTTGTTGGACAAGTTATGTATTATACTTGAGCTTGACTCATTTATATTATTCAAGCATTTAATCCTTTCCCTTAGTCCCAATTTTCCTTGTTTATGTTTCTTATATTGTTTTGTCTTGCTTCCGCGACCAAGAATGTGTGTATGATATGCTAAGAGGCTTGTTGGAGATTCCTTCGGGTTCCCCATTTTGGCTTGGGTCGTGACACTTTCAATGTTGACTTTGGGCATGATCTCTTTTGGGCTAATTTTGAGCTCTGAATGTTCCATTTTGGGGCATAAGTTCAGAAAGGTAATAGGAACCTTTTGACAGAGTCAATTTCGAATTTCCTGGCATAGATTCCACTTTTCTTGTTTAGACTTCAATTTTGATCTGTCTATGATCAATGTAACTCTGTGTCTAAATGATCGTATTAATGTTGCGACCGTATTTTTAATAGCGTGGCAGCATTTGTAGGCCATCAACAGGATAAAGATTTAGGATAGTGAGTTTGCAGCGTGCACATTTAGCCTTAAAGTAGGCTATGACTTTCGTTCCTTTGTTTGAGCTTAAATATGTAAATGTTTGTTCATTAGTTGAAATTTGGGTTGGTTAGCTATTGGACTATGCTTAGATGCTTAGAAATTATGTTTTACGTTTATTTTTTGAGAAAAGTTGAGAACTCGTGAGCATGTTATTTTTCATTTGTTGATTGTCCTAACCTTATGGTATGTTTGATTACTTAGTTGTTTAAATTGTTTGGCCTTAGTCCAGGTTTGAGTACTGCTTGCTTTAGAAATGCATGTTTCAACCCAATAGGTCTAAGCTTTGCCTGGACGTTGCTTTGATGGGTTAGATCCTTGTAGATTGGCGTAGCAGTCTTGGGTATGACAGATTGAGCCTTTGCTAGGCAATAATTTTACTCTAATGATATTCTATGTCTAACTCCCCCACTCTGTAGCCCTATGAGTTATGTCCAAAAAATATTTTATGATTTTATTAAGAATTTGTAATGTGAAAATAAAACCGTCATGATGATTTTTAAAGAAATAAAAATAAATTGATAATGAAAGGATATGATAGGCATATTAAAGATTTAATAGAATAAAAGGAAGAGTTTAATTGTTATTTAAAATTATGAAAATAATTTAATTTTTAAAGCAAAGTCGAGGAAGAAAGATGATTTTCACCTTTTATAAATATTACAATTTACAGTCCTGGTCCATTCTTTTTTTCCCCTGACGATGCACGTACATCAGCATGCAAAAATGTGTCACAACTCTTTTTCGTTTTAGCACTCTTTTGAAGACTTGCAATTTAATAGTTAGATTAATGAATTAATGTTGTCATGTTAGTTGTCAGCAAAAAGGTGCTAATAATTTAATAATTTGTCCAAGCTGTCCAAGTGGGTTGGTAGATGCCCTATCCCTCTCCTTGCACCTGTAAGCATGCCCTTGTATTTGGTATACATGCCAAGATTCCTCGAATGTGTTTTTCATAAGAGGAATTTAATTTAAATCTAATATTCTTTCAAAAATATAGTCAGCGATCTGAAACAATTTTTTAAAAAAAGTGAATTATATATAAAATAAACATAATATATAAACATATTTCTTAATTTAATCTTTAACTCATATCTATATTATACGCACAAATAAGGATTTAAATTTGTATAAAATCGAATAATTAAACACATTTATCCTATGTGACATTCTGGATGAAAGTTTTGCATCCTATGTGGCGTCTTATGCAGGGGTGGACCCACATGATAATTTGTGGGTGTTCGAGCACCTAGTGTTGCTGACTTAAAATATGTATTCATATATTAAAAATACTATTAAATTTATATAATTAATGAATAAGCACCCAATGAACAACTTTGAATTTAACTTGTTGGTTGAAAAGTGGGTGCTAAAACTTAGGCACTTTAAGGTTATTTGATCAATCCTCCTCAAGGGAGCTTTCTAATTATAATTTTCTTCCCTAACTAGGCTGCTAGTTCCTCTTTAATAATTTCTAAACCAAATTGATAACTACATATTTTATAATTAATAATTTATTTTAGTTACAAAATATGCATAACTACAAATTTATAACTAGCAATTTATTTAGTTAGAAAATATGAAAAAAATCATTAAGTACATGTTCTAATTTTTAAAATTAATGCTCCACCTTTTCTTTATGGAATTAGAAATTTTCTCATCCAAACTATATAAAAACTTAACAAGTAATTCTTATATATTTATAAAGTTGTTTAATCACTGCGTAAAGGATAAGATATTCGCAAATATAAGCGCTATTATTTGTCACTTCAATTTCAAAATATGAAAAGTCATCGAGCACATTATAATTTGTGAATCAAAATTCTTTTTTCTAATAATAATATTAAACATAGCTTTCTTATTAGCTTGTTCACGGTCTTGTTCAAATTAATTAGCCTTTGCACTTACATTAATAAATGATCGACTTTATGTTAAAAAAATTAAAGTACCCACTACCTTCAAATTCTGGATCTGACACTGATCTTATGTATATCATGTCACGTAGAATGTGCATGTCTACTTGTTCAACTTTATATAAGTTTAATTATCTACTTGTGCACATTAAACATTGAAGGACATAAATATCTATTAAAGCTAAATTAAAAAACATATTTATGTATTATTCCTATAAAAATAAAGAAAGGAAGATTGATGCCCTCTTATAGATAGATAGATATGGCATTACAAAAAAGTGCACTGATTGTGGGGGTTAAATTTACATGTTGTAGTAGGAAAGAACCGCCCTCCTCCCAATCAGTTATCATGGTGATTTAAGAACCTCTCCAATAATCTTTGTCACTATTAATTTGTGAAAGTTATTTTTCCGTCGTTATAATTTTTTTGGGTCAGTTAATCAATGGCGAACCAACCTCTATAACTCGTGAAAAATAACTTATTTTTTATTTATTGTTACAAAAAAATAACGAGTATTATAATTGCCGCTATTTGCTCATTTAGTATGGGTTAAGACCTACTCAACTTTGAACAATGTTCCCTTATAGAGTAAATAGTGACAGTTATAACATTTGCAATTATTGATCTTTTAATTATTTATTCATTCATTTGTAAATTTTACATTAATTATATGATATTTTATTATTCAAATTTCTTGCTAAAATAAGGTAAACATGAATATATTATTAAACATAAAAGAAACAATACAACAGTAGTCACAAAACTTACTTTAACATATATATTTCAATTAATACAAAAATGACTATCATCATTTGTCTCAAAATCTAACGGTGAACATATTGATTCTATCCATTGATCATAAGGGATCTACTACATCAATTCAAGCAACTACCATACTTAATAATCTAATACAATTACGCGACGAAACTTATGAATTGTCATTTGGATTAGTTCTATTGAATGATCTTCTTATTTTCATGGGTGAAATGGATCACTGGCTGCATCACTTGGCTACAAAATAAATTTATAATTTATTTAATTAAAAGAACTTCAACAAAATTAGATTTAATAAATTACAACTTACAAAATTTTTGCAATCGCTGTTAAGGATTGTCCCTTCTTGTAGGCAAATACAATGAACCAACTAGATCGATAAACATAAAATCTCGATAGAAATTTAACAACAGAAATAAAATTTCAACAACAAACAAGAAGTTTATGAACTTTTCTTTACCATTTGTTGACACCAAATTTTGGCTCTCCGTATGTAATTAGCCAAGTTTTCTTGAAAAAAAAGAATTTTAAAATAAAATAAAATAAAATAAAATTATTATTATTATTATTATTATTATTATTATTATTATTATTATTATTATTATTATTATTATTATTCTTATCATTATT
>JAOTQJ010090824.1:0-12044 GCA_025642045.1 Solanum sejunctum
TTAAACTCGGCCCAATCTTTTACTAAAAGGATTGAGCCGAATACAACTAAGATTCTATTGCATATATTTTGATCAAGGTCCTGTGTTTGGGAAATTTCTTAAGTGTTGGGGTATTCTACGGACGATGTCTACAACCTATAGACCTATCTATGAGTCGTAGATTGGTCTCATGGATTGAGCTTCAGAGACTTAGTTTCAGAAGATTGAAAAATAAACAAGACGAAATCCCAAGTACGGTCTGTAGACCGTTTTCCAACCCGTAATTAGGGTCATGGTCTGGAATCCAACAGTTTTAGTTAAGGGCATTTTTATCCTTTTCCTGTGCCCTAAGCTTGAAACTATGTCGTTTTGGGATTCTTTTCCCTCCCATGTCAGACCCTAAGCCCTCATTCACTCTCATTCTCACTATTCCAAATTCTCTTAAAATTTTCTAAGGCAAAATCACTCTCAAGGCAAGGGCAAGAACTAGGGTTCCAAGGGTCTTCTTCTTCAACTTCTTTAAACCTTCCTTAAGGTCTTCATCAGGTATGTGAGCTTGATTTGTGAGTTCATTTCATCCACAAAGACCAACCATGATTTTTTTTTCCTTTTCCTTATGTTCTTGAAAATTATGAGTTTCATGTGCATGATTTAAAATAATGTTTTAATGATATATTTTATGTATTTTGACAATAGTGATGCTGTGATGATTTACTATGAGTTCTTATGGATATCAAGTTAGATGCTATGATTCCATTATCTAGCCAAGATTTTGACCGGATATGAAATCACTAGTGCTCGATTTAGTGGTAATTCATGTGGATTCTATTTATCACTGTAGGATCCTTATTCAAGATCACTGTATTTCCTTTTCGAGTAGCTGTAGGACGGCCGCTGATATGTGATAGGGTAGAGTGGGTGGTTTTCAATAATGATGGACTTTTTAGTCATGGTTTTATTAACTTGATGATTTCTATCATGATCTTGCATTATTTTCTTAAAGCATATGATTTTGAATCTAAGCCCACTAAGTTTAAGATGATTATTACATAATGTTGATGATAAGGGCCTAAAAATAAGTTTTGAAAGCTATGAAGATGTAAGCATGTTGCAAGGCCCTTAACGATGTTTAAGATAGACCCTTAAATGTTAAAGGCAAATTCTCACTTGAGTGGCTTCCAGGTTAATGAGTTGCTCCTATACATTGATACTTATGATTCTAAGTTATGATTGCATGACTATGCTAGTATTTAAAAATATTCCGTGGGATTGACCTAGCACTGAATGAGGCATTCAGGTGGGGTTTTGCAAGGAAATCTTAGAAGCAACCTCTTGTCCCATTAACTATGTGCCACCGTAGGAGCCCTTGTAGGCTAAGGCTAGTGGATCCACAGTAACTTTTTTAAACTAAGATATGTATGTATAAGTTGACAGAGTTCCACCCGACAAGTGGACTCCTCGTGCCAATGTAGGGGGTTATGTTTGATTCCATATGGTAGCTCACATGGTCTTACATGTCGGTTATGATCTTCTCCCGTAAAGTTACGGATATAATGTTTATGTTGCTTTAAACTTGTTTCATATGTTGCATTGATTTTACTCGTATTAAGCTTTATTCCTTGGCTAGGTTAAGCATGTTTTGAATGACATTACAATTCCATGAATGATGGCATTACAATTTCATATTTGCATGGCATTTCACATATTTAGTACATTCAAACGTACTAACGCATATTATTGCCTATATGATGTCACCATGTAGGAACCGACGTCCTCCTCCACCGACATGTGGCTAGCCTCCAACGTCCAAGACTAGTAGCTTGGTGAGCCCTTTAGTTGGGGACTACACCTCTATCTTCTTGCTATGTTATTTTGAGACATTTGTTCAATTAAAGTTGTATTTATGGAGACTTTTATTTTCCATCTTAGTTTCATGACTTTTGTACTTGAAGGGAGCTTTGGATATGTCTTAACCCCCGCTAAGTCTTTTATGTAGTAAGGTGTGTTTGGATAACATGGTCTATGATTTAAGTTGATGACTTTCCGCGTTTAACATTGAAATGATGTTTCCTACAATGCCTTCCCCACTTCTAACTCCACCTAATGTTGTTTGATTACCTACGAATGCTTGATGAACACTAAGAGGCTAGGGTGAGGTGCCTCTGGGCCCCTCATTCACCATGTTATGTCTAGGCTCTAGGCTTGGGTCATAACACAAAGCCTTCTCTTCTTTGTTTTATAGAGTCTTGGATTTGTAGTAACTTTCCAATATTTTTAAAAGTTTTTATTTTCATTGTTGGGAGGGGACTCCGAGTATTTTTCTGTTGAGATGGGACTTCATCAAGGAACTGTGTTGAACCCTTTTCTATTCGCCTTGGTGATGGATGAGTTGACTCGATCTATTCAAGAGGAGGTTCCATGGTACATGCTATTTATATACGACATAGTACTGATTGATGAAGCTCGAGCTAAAGTGAATGATAAATTGGAGGTTTGGAGACATGCTTTGGAATCCAAAGGGTTCAAACTGACAAGAACCAAAACAGAATACTTGGAATGTAAATTCAATGTGGCAAGAATGAAGCAGACATTGATATGAGGCTTGCCACTAAACCTATTCCCAAGAGAGAAAACTTTAAATATCTTGGGTCCATCATCCAAAGTAGTGGCGATATCGATGATGACATCACACACCGCATTAGAGCAGCATGGATGAAATGGAGGCTTGCCTTTGAAGTATTGTATGATAAGAAGATACCGCCTAAACACAAAGGTAAGTTTTACAGGATGGTGGTTAGACCATCTTTGTTTTATGGGGTGGAATGATGGCCAATCAAAAACTCACTGTCCAGAAGATGCAGGTTGCGGAGATGAGGATGTTGAGATGGATGTGTGGACATACCAGGAGTGATAAGATTAGGAATGAGACCATTTGGGAGAAGCTCGAGGTGGCCCCTGTGGTTGATAAGATGAGGGAAGCGAGACTGAGTTGGTTTGGAAATGTGCAGAGAAGGAGTACCGATGCTCTTATTAGGAGGTGCGAGAGGTTGGAAGGAATACCGATGCTCCTGTTAGGAGGTGTGAGAGGTTGAATTTAGGGGCTACACGGAGGGTAGAGGTAGACCGAAGAAGAATTAGAGGGAGGTGATCAGACAAGATATGATGAAACTTGATCTCACCGTGGACATAACCTTAGATAGAAAGAAATGGAGGTTGCATATTAGAGTACCAAGCTAATAGGTTAATAAGGGTAGGTCGATATATGACTTCGTGATATAGTAGGTCAGTAAGAGTAGTGATATCTTTACATCGTATATTGTCATTCTTAGTCTGATATTTGTTTACTTTTAGCATATTTACATTATCTTTATATCTTATGTGGTCATTTTTCGTCTTGATATGTTAATTTTATTGTATTTGTATACTATCATGTGTTTTTCCTTACTAGTTGCTCTTTATGTTCTCTTTTTTTTCCTTTCCTTTTTCATATCTAGTTTATTCTGTTTATGGGCTTTTGATACGAGGGTTACCAGGAAACAATTTATCTACCTTTATGAGGTAGTGGTATGGTCTGCATACGTTCTATCCTCCCCGGACCCCACTTGTAGGATTCCACTGGGTATGTTGTTGTTGTTTGTTTTCGTTGTTGTTAATCAACAATTAGTCTTAAATATTTGGGGCTCTTGGTCTTTGATTTTTCTTGCCATTTTTTTTGTATCATTGTGTATCTGGTTTTGCTATTCAAAAAAGATGACTTCACATCACTTTTGAGTCATTCAATGTTCGTTTCACTGGAAAAAATTACACCGCTTTGGAATTTCAATTTCAATTATTTGTCACTAGAAAAGAATTAAAAAAACCATGTTGATGGAAGTGATCCTGCACCGACTGATCCTACAAAATTAGGTCAGTGGAAGGTCAAAGATACTCAGACCCTCTCATTGTTCTTAATCTCAGGCATACAAAACTGCAAAGGCCACGCGGGATTATTTAAAAAAGGTGTCCAATCAAGACAATAGCGCAAGATGCTTTCAGCTAGAGTATGAAATTGCTAGTTACACTTAAAGGGGTCTCACTATTCAGGATTATTTTTCTGGATTTCAGAACTTATTGGTTGAATTCACAAATATTGCTTATGCTAAAATACCCATTGAATCTCTTCGTATTATTCAAACAGTTCAAGAGAAAAGCAAGAGAGACCAATTGTTGATGAAATTGTGATCTGATTTTGAGAATGTTCACTCTAACTTGATGAAAATCATGACCCATCTCCTTCTTTGGATGTCCAGTTTAGGGAGTTACTTCGTGAAGAGCAACATTTTCTCACACAAAATGCTTTTAAGCAAGATACTATTCACACTGTTGCATTTGTTGCTCAAGAAAAACCGAAAGACAAGGCTATGTGTAACACCCCACACCTTACACTACTAGTACAATGCAAATGAAACATGATATGATTTGGTCAAATTAGCACCCATTTTTAAAAGTGCTTGAATCTTATGTTATAGGGGGATATGTGCGTCTAACGCTTAAGAGGGTCGAGTGTATACATATTTTGTGTCGAATTGAAGAGATCACGGCCTTAAATGAAGTAAGAGAATTGAGGTGCTTGTAGGACTTAGTAAGCTAGCAGGTGAGTCACCTACTTGCTTAGCTTAAATTTGCTAGCTAAACAGAGACGAGGCCCGAAGTTAAATTTATCCAATTCTAATTATGTATGAAGTCCATGTTAAGGGTGTAACTTTAGCCTGTGTTTTACCATCGTAAATGGAAAATACTTATAGCGCAAGATGAATAATAAAAGGGCCCAAGTACATCACAACCCACTTGACTAATTGGGCCCAAACTAAGTAAAGTGGAATTAGGAAAATGGGCAGCCAAGGCCCATCAACTTTGAGACCCATTTAGGCCCAAGTGTGAGGGCCAAGTTGCTGCATCACCATCTTCTTAATATGTACTAATATGTGGTCAAAATTTCAAGAAACATTAGGCCAAAGAGACCCATTAAAAGGGCTCAAAAACAACCCCTTAAGTCATTTCACTGGAAATAATTTTTCAGCTTTCCTAAAGACTTTTGTTTTCTCTTTGCTTCACTTCACAAGGTAGCCAATACAACCCTCTAGGATTCTTGAAGGAAACCTGAATCTTAAAGGCTAAGGTAAGTGGAAATATCCATGTATTTGTTATACTTATCCCATGACAAACAAGAAATATATGCTAGTTATGCTTGCTGAAATTATTAGACAGCATGTGTTCGAAAAGTTGTTGTACATTTTTCTTGGTTATTTGGAAGTTTTTCTCTTTTTAGTTGGATTGATTATGAAGGGATACTACTATTCTTAATGAGTATTGGTTCTATAATTATGTATAAAGGCTGCTGCACCAATTTTACAGTCTGTAAAAGTGAGTTCTTATGTGACATCATAATTGTGCTCGTAATAGGAACTTGTGGGCTGATTGATTGAGGACTATGGTCTCACATCCTCCACCTATTTTTAGGACTATTTTTGAACTATTTTAGGACTAGTGTTTTGTGTATATATGGTAGGGACAGTTTGATTAAAGTTGGAATAGGTTTGGAATTGTCGAAGTCAAAATGTAACGAAGGGATATAAAGTTATGCCGCCTGTTTGTATGTTGCGTAAAATTGTTATGTGTTATGCTTTGTGGGCTATTGTAAGACTATTAAGGGTCTAAACCAATAAGTGTATAGCATGTACATAAGAATTGCTGTTAGAAAATATGATTATAAGTGAAAAGGTTGAAGGAATGCATTTGCATCGCTGATTATAAGCTTGCTGCCCGGGTGTTAGTTTTTATGATATTGGGCTGTCAAGAATTGTTTCTTTGCCGCTAATACTAGTCTTATTGCTTGATATATTGTAGATAAATATTTGAGGAAAAAAAGCGGTCACTCCAAGATAGTAACAAGGTCATACAACGAGGTATGTAAGGCTACTTGATTTCGTGTTACTTGGCATGAAATCTAGATTCTTCCTTGGCACATAAAGGCACTTACGATCTCCGACATAACTATTAACATTATCTCCACTCTTTCACATATTCATATGCTTTCATACATAGTTACCTTCAAATCTGCATACATACTTGGATACTAAGTAACATAGATTCTTGTTGCTAAATAAAGTTCATGAGTTATTTCATCTCATACGTATTTCATTTTTTGTGTAACACACTCTTTTCATTGTCATATTGTCTTGTATGATTATCTACATGTCACATGCTACATATACAGCCCTACAGCTCTAATATTGTGACCACCAAAAGAATCATCCCAAAGATAATTGAAGGGTAAAGTATATTACTTGTTGATGGGTGGTAACCCAAGGGATGGAAGAATCACCTAGCCAGGGTCGATCCTATCACAGCGAGGTAGCCTAAGGGGTTAAAGGAAAAGCTTAGCTAGGGATGATCTCGATATAGGTTTACCACTAATCAGTTGATCATTTGTATTATATATTGTACACAGATTATACAGTAAAGGTAAAGTAATAAAAAGAACATAAAGTACATTATCCTATAGTACAACTAAAGGTGATCTCTTATCCTACACCAGTGCATATTTTATTTGAGTTGTTACTTCATATACAGTATTTCCTGCCTTACGTATTCAGTATATTATCTCATACTGATGTCCCTTATGAAGGACCTGCATTTTATGCTGCAGGTACGGATGCTAGTAGATCTCTCCAATAGAAGTACAAGATATCCAGTTGTTGTTACTAAGCTCCAGGTTGCTTCGGAGCTTTGTGTGTCTAGAGCTTATATTTTTGTATTATATAGTTAGTCGAGGTAGGGCCTGTACCGACCCTCATCAGATACTTTTCCTTATCTAGAGGTTGTATAGACTATGTAAATTAAAGTGTGGTCATATCTCATACCTCAGACAACGTGGCCCAAACGGCCTAGCCATATGCATTTTCTTTTGGCTTATTATTACTATTTACTTTCTTAAAGGCGTGCTGAATGTAAAAATGCCTTATAATATGTATAAAAAGTGCAGAGATACAAGTTGGTTCTCCCGAGCCTTATTGGTAAAGGTTGCCTGTCTGACTTAATGGGACTTTGGGCATGACACTAAATTTGTCTAACTTTAGAACCACTCTACAAGATGACTCACCATCTGTGGATGGAGTGATAAATCATCCTACATATTTGTGGTTCAAAATATTCAAATATTAGTAGATCAACTTTTGTGACATAAAGTTTTACGTGCCAAGGCACAAGTTGTAGGTCGAACCACGGCCCATGGATGGGGTGCATGGCTCTAGCAGTTTTTAATGAAGAGTGTTTTTGACATTTCTAATTTGTTTAAGTCCAAAACTATGCCATTTTGGCTATTTAACTACCTTAACTAACCCAACCCCTATAAGTCCTATTCCTAATTCATTCAAAGTCATTCATCCTCAAAATGTTCTCAAGGGTCTTAATTATTTATTTATCTAAGACAAAGATTCCATTGAAGTTAGGGATTGAAGGTTTGATCAAGGTTCTTTTGTTAAGATTTTCTCTTCAGTTTTAAGGATTCTAACTAGAGGTATGTAGGGCTTCATTCATGTATTAGTTTCATCAATAAAGCCCAATCCAACACTCCTTTTTATCAAAGTTTCATGATGATTTTCCTATGGGCTTTTATGTTATGGTTCTAAATACATGGATTATGATTGATACATGATGATTATATTTAATTATGCATGAATTATGATTAAGTATGCATGATTAGAGCTTGATGAACTAATGTGGGTTCCTTTATTAATGATCCAAATTAATTTTTATTTTCTCTATGAATCACATCCAATTGCATGATTTTGACTCAATTATTTATGGACCCACACTTAGCCCTAGTCTCTTATGATAAAGCTATGGATTTTCACGATTATTATTTCAGGTATGTAAAAGCTTGTTTTAAGACAATAATGATAATGATGATAAAAAGGGTGATTAAGACCCTTATGTTATGATGATGATGCTAAGGTGAGAGTGTCTACCCACACTTTATGAAAGGTTAACTAGACAGACTATACCTATGATGTGAGATGTTTTCATGAAAGATTATGCTGACTATTTTACAAGTTATGAAAGTATGACTTTAATGAAGTATGAATTATGTTAAAAACTATGTTCTTTGGTAGATTCCATAGTCCCATAACTATGTGCCGCTATAGGAATGATGTTCATATTTTATGCCTTAAAGGTGTGCTAATGGATTCATATAGCTTTTAGTGGACACTCACCATGCTAGGATAGGGCCTAAAGGATGGGGAAAGTGATGGGTTCTCACCGTGCTAGGATAGAGCCTATAGAGTGAGGATCAAGTTTACCTTGGCAAAATATACTCCTCTTTCCTTAGTGTAAAGGGAACATCAAGATTTCATGTAATAGTCCACATGGTCTTGTATGTTGATTATAGTCTCATTCGACATTTGTATTTTATGATGATAAAAGGTTTTATGATGCTTCCTCTCATGTTTTTAATCTTGCATTGCTTATGCATATTTTATCCTTATCCTATTGATTATGATTATGCATATTGATATTATTGTGATTTTCTTTGATTCATGGCATACTTACATACTTAGTACATTCCACGTACTAGCACATACTTCTTTTCCTACATGATCTATGCATGTAGGGAGGTAGGACTAGATGACTATTCCATTCTGTGTCTTACTTGGAATCTAGTTTTAAGATTTATTGGTGACTTTCCATGCCTCGGGAATAATCCCCTTTATAATGATTTTCCATTTAGACTTTATAATTTTCTTTGATGCATGTCTTAAGGTGAGCTAGTATGTTATGTTCTAGATACTGCCAAGATCTTATGATGTAGAGGAATATTTTTGGACACTATGGATTGATGTAATTCCCCTAAGGGAACTATGACATTTCTACTTTTATATATTCCGCTTGCTTATTCTCTTGTATATGCTCATTTTACCTTATCTATGCTTTTGGTATGAACACGAGACTTGAATGGGATATCTTTGGGTGTTACATTTGTTGTTTCCTGACTAGGCCCTAGGTTCAAGTCATGACATTTAACATTCTTGATTGGCTCCAAGTGTCGCTAAGCACATGGTCAAAACATGAATCACAACATAAATACGGTGGTTTTGGTTGTAATATCTCAAGAAACAGGGGAAAATAGGTCAACTGTGACTAAAATAGGGAAATAATATGGCCTACACCTGAAATACTAAACCAAACCCTATAACATATATCACCCCAAGTCAATAGCCAAAAGTTGAGCTAAAAACGAGGCTTAGAACAATGAGAAATAGCCCCAATTCAAATTATATACCTTATCAAAAAACATTTTATACAGCAACTTCTTTATCAAAATTCACAAAAATACAATCAAACCAACATAATTCGAGCATACCACGATGTAAATCTCGAGGGTACTATAGTTTAGACCCAAATTTCACTCAATTTTGATAAGATATGGCCGAGATATCACAACTCAAAGTTTTCAGCAATTTATGATATTACATACAGCAAAAATTGTGATTTTTACCTCAAAATGCATGTCAAAGATGAAATTGAGTTCCCCATGACGTTTCTCACGAAATTCCTCCCAACTTATCCTTTCGAATTGATATAATCAGGTATATATAACTCAAATTCTAACCAAATGAAGTTTTGTTGAGTTTTTTTCATGCAAGAGGTGGTTTAAAGGCTGCCACCGCCTAGCCGTTAGCCTCTGCAAATGTGAAAAGGGCTTCGCAAATTTGGGGCTTCATGTACCTTACCCTCCACAAATGCAGGCATGGCCACGTGAATATGGAGTTCTTCCTTGTGGCAGCCCCGCAACTGCAAGTGAGCCTCCACAAATGCAGAGGTCTAGCATGTTGCATCCTCCACAAATACAGAGGTCTAGCATGTTGCAGTGGAACCAGCCAACTTAAATCACTCCTCGGGTGTTCTGAGCCCATTCAATGTCTATTTTTCGCAAATCAACTATGCAATAACATCGATTTAGACGTTTTAAATCCAATGATGTGGTTGGAATTTCCAATGGATCTTATTACGATAAAATGAGGGTCCTACTTCTTTTCGGCTAATTTTAACTAAAAGAACTGAGGGGGTCAAAATGCATCCTGATGTCCTAGTTATCCAATGAGAAGTCACTCTAAACTAAAATTGACGTTCTGGAGCTGACCGCACCATCAGAATTTCCCATTGAGCATGTTAACCTAGGTTATGTTTTTAGCTTATTTTGGAACTGATTTTACAAATTCCTAATTAAACTCACACCATAAACCCCAAGTCTCATGACAACCATAATCTTAGCCTAATTTGGTCATTTAAGAGATGATAAAACTGTCAGAATTCCTCTCTTACATAATTTTTTAGGACTTTATATGAAGATTCATTGTACAGTTATAATCGAATGTTTAACTAAAAAAAAAGCTACATAACTAACAAATAGTTCACCTAATAGCCAAACTACCAGTATTAATAAGTCTTAAATGGCCAAGGTCGTTATGTAAATATTCAAACTGATAAAATATTCATGAAAACATAAAAATGACCTAGAGGTTCATTACAATGTCTCACTAAAAGACTTTAACTAAATTGATGAGTGATGATATGAAGGAAACTAGAGCTCATACTTCTGTAGGCAGAAGGTTGAAAAAAGCAAAGGTTGTGAAGGACTAAGTAGTCAAAGTTGATGTAGTTGACTTATTTGAAAAAACTGATGAGAACAAAAGAAAAGTAAGAGTAACTCTTGACAGGGAGATGAAATCAACTAAGAGAGAAGTAGTTGTAGAACCAGTCCCCAAGTCAAATAAAGGACCAGGTGTAAAAGAAAGGAAAGAAAAGTTTGAGATAGAGTTGACTTGGGAAGAGAGGATAGAAGCTTTGAAAACTCGAAAGGTTCTTAGAAGCAGGGTATTTTGATGTGTTGTCAAAATACAGCGCTTATGATGCCTAAAACATAGGATTTTGTGTGTTCGCAATACGACATTTATGAATTTTATGTATTTTGTATTTAGTTTTGCAGGAAAGCAGCTTGGCATGACTTTGGGGTAAAATTGCTGAGTTTTCTGATTTTTGGTGATTTACAAGACCCTCTACGAGTCATAGAGTAGTCTACAGGTCGTAGAGGTAGTATCTTAATAAATTCCAGTAAAGGGTGAGATTTGAAGTCAACTCCGCGAGACCTCTATACGAGTCGTAAAGCATTCTACGAGTCGTATAAATAGGTATCGTGAAGATTTTTGGAGAGGGATGACTTAAAGCAGTTGAAGTCTACGAGTTTGAAGTACGACTCGTAAATTAGTTTATGAGTCGTGAAGATGGTTCGTAGCAGAGAAGTTCAAAATCTCAAGAGCTGAATATGAGACCCCGATTACGACACTAGAAGACACTACGAGTTGTAAATACCTTTCGTAGAAGTCCGCCGACTAGTCTTTATATTTTTTAGGACTTAATTAATAACTACTATAGATAGTACTTTTTGGGCTATTTTTTAGAAGAGTACAGTAGAGAACATCATTAGAGAGTACTTTTAGAGTTTTGTACTTGGAGACCTCAATACTTGGAGGAGAATATACTTGTAAATAAATTTGATCTTACATCTTGTGATTCTCAATCAATATTGGATTTGCTTGATTCTCAATTCAATTGGATAAGTGTTTAAGCATGAGTAGCTAAATCCACAACTAAGGTTGTGGGAACCATGAAGATCTAACAAAGTAGGCCCCAATATTTTGCAATTTTTTGATTGGGTATTTGCATGTATTAATCAATTCTCTTCGTTCTGTATGTTTTCTAGTGGTGGCCAATATTAGAACTAGCCTAGTGTTACCTTCCCAATCCAGGTGATAATAAATTGGAAAAAAGAGATTGATTAATAGAATTCAATGATCGTTGACACCCAATTTTGGCTTGCCGTATTTAATTAGTTAGATCCCCTTAAAAAAAGAGTTTCGTTTTTTAAAAAAAGGGATAATAAAAGCTTTTATGAGATTTTTTTACTACTACTACTACAACAACAACTTATTATTGTTGTTGTTATTGTTGTTGTTGTTGTTGTT
>JAOTQJ010090835.1:0-10022 GCA_025642045.1 Solanum sejunctum
AAGGACACTTAACCAATTGATTTCTCTTAAAAATATCAAGTTTCATTACATGATCAATGAAACTTCTAACATCGTCAATAAATGTAGATTTCAACCGACCATCATTTTCATAGTACATGTCATATATCCACAAATGATGATCCATCTACAAAAAATCAACAACCTTAATCAATTAGTTCAAGTATGTTCTTAAGTAAAATATCCATAATTTTAAGTCCTAAATTATATTCTCAAGTTAAAAATAATTCAAAAGTTCAAGTTCTAAATCATATTTGTAAGTTAAAAATAATCCTAAAGTGAAACTTAAGAAATTTCTTAATAGCAAACTTTCAAATTTCAAGTATAATTAAAGTTCAAGTATTTAAAGGTTAAGAATTTGTACAAATTTGAAGTAATTTCTAAGTACTTAATTAAAAATCCTAAAGTACAACTTAATTCTAAAATCTAAATTCAAGCTAAAATATCCTAGAGTCCAACTTAACAAGTATGTAATGTTGAAGTTCTAAATCCTACTCATCAAATTAAACTTACTCAACTTAAAGTTTCTTTATATCCTACAATATAATAATTTAAGTTTTCTAAAGTTCAAAAGTTGAATTTTTCTAAGCTAATAGTAACTTTCAAATTTCAAATATTTAAAGTGGAGAGTTTCTAAGGACTTAATTAAAAATCCTAAAGTTAAAGTTCTCAAATCTAAGTTCAAGTTAGAAAATCCCAAAGTAACATATTCCAACAACTAAACCAAATCTAAGCTAAAATGCAAATTAATTTCAACAGCTAAACCAAGTCAAAGTTAAAATGCAATTACTTTCAACAACTAAATCAAATCAAAGTTAAAGTGCAAACTAATTCCAACAATTAAACCAAGTCAAAGTTAAACTGCAAATTAATTCCAACAACTAAAACACATTAAAGTTAAACTACAAAATAATTCCAACAACTAAACCAAAATAATGCTAAGGAGTCGTTTGGTACAAAAATGAATAATGTAGGGATTAATTATCCAGGGATTAGTAATGCTGAGATTTATTTGTTATCCCATATTTAGTTTATTATTTTCCATTTAATTTTGTGCTTAGTTTAAAATTTTATATAAAGTTACTTCCAATTATGCTCTTGAACTACTATGAGATTTTCTATTTCATGTAATTAGATCAAAGTAGATTATTTTTTTGTGACTTCTAACAGTTAGGAAAAATAATAATTTGTCATTATGTTTGCTGTTTTCTCACTTGAATTATTTGAGAATAAATAATTGTAATCTTAATAAATTCATTACTAATAAAATGTCAATCTTTAATGTAACAAAATAGACCATCTATTATTAAAATAGAAAAGATAGTAAATAATTGTAAAATAGATAATTTGTATTTCACACACAAAAACTTGGAAGTTGTAATTTTAATATAGTCGATATCTTACGAGGTAACTCCTTTGAGAATATATTTAACATCATTGGACTTTTATATTACAACAACAACAACATACCCCAGTGCCTCAAAAGGCTCCCGCTCATTGCGGGGTGAGGGGGTGTCGAATGTACGCAGTCTAACCCCTATATTTAAAAACATAAAGCGGCTGTTTCCAGATGACCCATGAGGAGCGTCGAAAATTGCATCGACTAACTACTACTTCACAAATGAAAGAAGCGCAGATAGTTTAAAGAGCCATTTTGCTTTATTCTATCATATTCCAAGGCCAAAAAATAGTCAATCTTTGGCTCCATCCGAGATTGATGGAAACTATTGGACTTTATATTATATCAATAAAATTACTCAACTAAAATTAGTTATAAAAAAAATTAACATGTCAAAATATTTTTTGGTGTATTATGTAAATATGAAACTACAAATAAATAAAATTAAAAAATTTAACATGGTAAATTTATTTATTTTTATATTTTGAAAATATAAATCCGCAAATAAATAAAATTTGCAAGCTAATTTATTTAAATAAATTTACTAGTACAAAACTACAAATATAAAATATAAAATCAAGAAAACAAAAAAATGTAAATCATTTGAGGGATATTTGTGTCTTTATGTATTTAATCCCATGATATTATTCCAAGGTATTATCTTGTCATGCACCGGGAGGGTACCCTAGGCGTAACTGATACTCGGAGACTATTGTTAGTCACCAAGCGAGCCACCTAATCCCATCACACTTGTTCAGTCAGTACATTAGCGGAAGACATTCAAGAATTTAGAGGGCTATCAGTGGGCTACAATGCTATCACTATATATATAGTATGGAATAAGAACAAAATAGCAATCTCAATATAAATAAGAAACAGGGGAAAAGAAATCCATGTCTATGAAGCCTCTATAACTAATGTCTAAGAAGGTACCATGACTGGCCATTGCTGCTACCATCAAATTAAATAACTCGAAGCAATAGGAAAAGGTAAATATGACATCCTCCAATGCAGGGGAAGACTCACTAAGTCTCTGCCTGGGCATCTGTGAGTCATAACGATTTTACAGAATCTACATCATAAAATGATATAGTACCAAAGGGGCATTAGCATGTGAAATATATTGTGTGTAAAATGGGCTAGAGTAGACAATACGAGCAAGACAATATAATGTGACATCAAATCATCCGTTACTCAGTCTAAACTCGGAATAAGATATAGGACTCCATCACATCACAATCAATCAAGACTCATACTATCACAACAACCTTAGAGTACTATCAATATGAAACTTATCTGAGAGTTTCTCTAACCGAAAATCACTATCTATGAGCTGGGGATGATAAAAAGAAGAGATGTCGTTGCCACATCCGCCTTGTACCTTATTGGGGTAAAGGACGAGTCTATCAGGGGATCCCAAAGAATAGTCTATCAAGTCCTCTGCGGGATAAAGGAAACATCTGCTTTCATGGTTCAATCCCCTCCTATATTGTCCACGTAGTTCATGAGTGCAAGTGTGACTCACTCTTACCTATTTTGGTGTTGTTACTCCTCCCAGTACTCGACATGCTCATAAGTCTATCAACATCAGAATGGTTATACAACCAACCTCCCTTAGACAATGACCTCCTCTCATCTTACGCCTATCAACTCAAGGAATAGAATCACCCTTTCAAACTCCATCTCAATCTCATTTAAACTCTAGGGACACTACTTTCATCAACTTCAGCCACTACTGTACTTATGTCAGGGCACAGACCATTGAAGTCAATACGCCCAGACATAGTCAAGGCTCTAGACATTACCTCTAAGTTCATTCTTAAAGTGTTTGGCAAGGAAATCATGTAGGGTAGATTCACAATCATATAATAATACATGTAAACACTTAATTCAAAGCATGATGGTCATCAGTTTAAGAAAATATGTAAAAATTAAAGACAATGTTCAAGAATATATTCAAAGTATCATAAACCAGACCTATCATATTCAACTATTCAACCTAATTCAATCAAGGGGCACATGGGAGAACAATCTCATGTTTTGGATAGCCTTTACATACCTGGGATGAAGAAGTACCTACTCTTCTTCAAGAACTTGGATATGAACTTCGAAACCCTCAACTCTTTCTTCTTCATCTCTTAGAACTCCCATTTGTAGACTTAGAAAAATAATGGGTTTGAACCCTTAGTACGAATTAAAGGAGTTAAGACTCATTTTGGGGTATTAAAATAGGTTCGGAATACCCAAAATACCCTTCTTGAAATTAAAAGAAAACTCCTCACGAAAATTGCACTAGTCCGCGATGTTGACCCATCGCGCACTAGTGTATTTTCGAGAATTTCAACCTCTATAAAAAATGAAGGAAAATACATAAGTGTGGGTATGTGATGGATCCACGTCGCAGCCTTGTTGCCCACCCTCACTGTTTTTGATAAACTTGTAAAAATTATTTTTCAATTTGGTTGCTCTAAAATTGGGCCGAGGCCAATTTTCCACTCGATTGTTTGTGTTGATCGTAAATCCTGTCTCGAATTTCCCATCGAAGCTTGGAAGATGCATTATGTGCATGATTATGTTCTAGAGGCATTTCAATAAGTTTTATGGGGTATTACATCATCTTCCTCTTGAGATCATTTATCCTCATATGATGAGTAAGGGGAGAATAAAGCACGAATAGATTCAAAACTCATCTCACTCCTCACTCGAGAACCCTCGAACCCTCAGCTGTCCATCACTTATGTACATATCTATCTTAGACACAATAATAGAATTAGCACATCGACTCAAGAATGGGAACTTCAATAGCATTAAAGATAGGGACATTACCTTTGGCATCATTATCATTCGGCATGAATAGGTACGAGTATTTAATTTTCATCGCTTCGTCAACATCCCACGTAGCTTCCTCCATAATGTGGTTCCTCCATAGAACTTTGATGGGGGTTATCTCCTTATTCCATAACCTGCAAACTTGTCAATTAAGGATTTAGATTGGAATTTCTTCGTAGGGTAGGCTATCCTTCACTCGTGTACTCTCAATAGGAATTACCAACGGAGGATCCCCCAAATACTTCTTGAGCATCGAAACATGGAATATTGGATGAACTCCATCTAGTTAGAAAAGCAAGTCTTGCTCATACGCGACCTTCTCAATCCTCCTCATAATCTGGTATGATCCAATATAATATGGAATCAACTTCCCCTTCTTACCATACCTCATGACACCTTTTATGGGTGACACCTTCAAGTGCACCTAATCATCCACCACAAACTCCAAGTCCCTTATCCTCACATCAGTATAAGACTTTTGATGACTTTATGTTGTCTTCAACCTTCCCTGATGACTTTCACCTTCTCCATGGACTGGTGGATAAGTTCAGGTCCAATTAACTCAGCTTCGCCAACCTCAAACCATCAAATCAGCAATCTACATCTCCTCCCGTATAATGCCTCAAAAGGTTCCATCTGAATGCTGGTATGGTAGCTATTGTTGTACGCAAATTCAATTAAGGGAAGATGATCATCCCAATTTCCTTTGAAGTCGATGACACATACTCTCAACATATGCTCCAAAGTTTGAATGGTATGCTCTACCTGTCCATCTGTCTGAGGGTGGAAGGTTGTGCTTAGATTCACTCTCATACCCAATCCCTTCTGAAAAGATCTCCAAAATTGAGAGGTGAATTGATCTCTTCTGTCCAAGATGATGGACAAGAAAACCCCATATAACCTCACAATCTCATGAATGTATATTTGGGCATACTCCTCAGCCATATTAGTTATCTTGACTACCAAGAAGTGGGTTAATTTAGTCATCCTATCCACATTTACCCATATTGAGTCATGCTACTTTCGGGATCTTGGTAAGTCGATAATGAAATCCATGCTGATCATCTACCACTTCCACTCAGGAATTTTAAAGTTCTGAGCCAATCCCATGGTCTTTGATGCTCAAATTGACCTATTAATAATTGGGACACTTAGAGACAAATTTAGCAATGTCCTTTGTTATTCCATTTGACGAATAGACTTCTCTCAAGTCGTGGTACATCTTGGCGGAACTAGGATGGATAGAATATCTATAGCTATGAGCTTCAGCCATGATCTTCTCTCGAACACCATTAGCATCGGCCACACAAAATCTGCCCTAGTATCTCAACAGCCCATTTTGCACTTTAGAGAAAACCATCACCTTTTGTTTGTGAACCGCTTCTTTTAATTGAAACAAGATAGGGTCTTGGTCTTGCTTTTTCTTTATTTTTGAAACTGAGACGAAGCAGACCCATTTTGAACATTAATCCCGCATTCATTGTTCACCTCAAGTTGCACTCCCAGCCAAGCCAATCTATGAACTTTCTTAGCCAATTCTCCCTTTCCTTCCTCCACATGGGTCGTGCTACTCATACACAACCTGCGAAGAGCATCAACAACAATGTTAGCCTTACCTGGGTGGTAGAGGATGCTCATATCATAATCGTTGAGCAATTCCAGCTATCTCCTCTGTCGCATCTTGAGCTCCTTCTAGCTTAACACATATTGCAAGCTCTTGTGATTAGTGAACATATCCACACACACTCCATAAAAATAGTGTTAAGTGCGAATACCGCTGCTGCCAACTCGCAATCATGAGTAGGATAATCCTTCACATTGATCTTAAGTTGTCTGGAAGCATAAGCTATCACTTTCCTTCTTTGCATTACCATGCAACTCAATCCAAATTTGGATGTATCACAGTATATCACAAAGTCTACCATCCAGTCTGGCAAGTCAAAACTGGTGTTGTAGTCAATCTAGTCTTCAACTCTTGGAAACTCTTTTCACATTCCACAGACCACTGAAACTTGGCCTTCTTTTGAGTTAGCTGAGTTAATGGTGCTGACAGAGAAAAGAAGCCCTCAACAAATCTATGACAGTAGCTTGCCAATCCCAAAAAGCTTATTATTTTCATTGGATAAGTTGGTCTAGGCTAGTTCTTAACCACTTTATTTTTCTGAGCATCTACCTGAATACCATCTCCCGCAACAACATGGCATAGGAAAGCCACGGACTTGAGTCAAAACTCACACTTTCAAAATTGCGAATACAGCTTATGGTCTTTGAACATTTGCAAAACCACTCTAAGATGATTAGCATGCTCCTTTTCATCCTTTGAATACACCAGAATATCATCAATGAACACGATCACAAACATATAAAGATACGGTCTGAATACCTTGTTCATCAAATCTATGAAAGCCACATGTGCATTTGTCATCCCAAAGGACATGACTAAGAACTCAAAATGGCCATACCATGTCCTAAAGGCTGTCTTTAGAATATCACTTTTCTTGACCTCCAATTGATGGTAACTAGATCTTGAGGTCTATCTTGGAGAAACAAGTAGCACCCCGATGCTGGTCAAATAGATGATCTATTCTGGGGAGAGGATACTTATTCTTTATTGTGATCTTGTTTCGTTGCCAATAGTCTATGCATATACTGAGGGACCTATCTTTCTAACGCATGAATAGGATAGGAGCACTCCCAAGAGAGACAATAGGCCTTATGAAACCTTTCTCTAACCAGTCTTTTTGTTGTTCTTTCAATTCATTCAACTCCACGGAGGCCAGTCTGTAACGTGAAATTAAAACAGGTTAGGTCTAAGGAAGAACATCAATCCCAAAGTCAATATTCCTATCAGGAGGGACTCCAGGTAGATCATTAGGAAACATCTCAGGAACTCATTCACAATAGGGATTGACTCAAGAGTCGACAATTCAACATCGACAGACTTTAACTCGCACAAGGTGGTAAATACAACCTTTGGAGATCAGCTTTCTGGCTCTCAGATAAGAAATAAACTGTCATTAGGTGCAAAAAAATTCCCTTTCCACTCTAAGATAGGTTCATTATGAAATTGGAACTTAGCAATTCAGGTTCTACAGTCCACAGATGCATAACAGGCATGGCGCCAATCCATGCCAAGTATCATATCAAAATCAACCAGTTCCAATTCTACCAATTTAGCCATGGTATCTCTACAATAAATAGATCTTATAAAATCCCTATTAACCCTCTCAGCTAATATAGACTCACCAGTAGGAGTGAAAATAGTAAAAGGCTCAAGTAAACACTCTAGGGGAGTCCCAAACACACTAGCCACATAAGGAGTCACAAAAGATAAAGTGGCACTTAAGTCAAGCAATGCATAGCAATCAAAAGTAAAGACTCAAAGCATATCCGCAATAATATCTGGTGCAATCTCCTGATCCTATCAATTACCCATAGCATAAAGATGATTCCTCCTGCCTCCTATACCAGTAGTAGTTCCCCTCTAATGATTGCCCACTGGAGGTGCTATGGAGGACTATGCTCTGTTGCTCCCTTTACCTCGCCTAGTCTTTGTATACTCAAACTGGAAGTGACCAGTTTATCTATATGAATATCAAACATCCTTACCCACACGACACTCACCCAAATAGAGCTTATCGCACTTATCATAAGGTGGCTTTCCCTTTGGACCTTGAGTCACTATCTTGAGATTTTACACCCTAAGCCCTGTAATTCTAGTAAACATGAAACTTTTAATCATACTTATTTGGTTGACAGGGAGCACTCGCTTTAGAAAGTGCATGATGAGGTGGCCTTTTCTGGAAGTAGGACTTGTCACCCTTATTTTGCCTCTGTTGGCTAGGCTCATGTCCTGCTGATTTTGCCTTTTTGTTCATTTGCTCTTCTCTATCTCTCTTTTTATCCTCCTTTGTTTGTTGGGCATACACCATAATCCTGGAGATGTCCATGCCAGGGATCAACAAAGCTGCTTTGAACTCCTTCTGCACATGTCTGCCCAGGCCAAATACAAAGTTCCTCATCCTTGCCCTCATGTCTTGCACCATCTCCGTAGCATACCTGGACAACTTAATAAACTTAAGATAGTACTCCTTAACTGTCATCCCTCCTTGCTTCAAGTTCACAAACTCATCAACCTTCACCTTCCTAAAATCTTGAGGAAAGAAATGGTCAAGGAAAGCAACTTCAAACTCCTCCTACTCTGCAGGCTCAGCATTCTCACTTCTACACTCTTCCCATTGGTTGTACCAGACATTAGCAACATCCTTCAGCTGATAGGAGGCAAGCTCAACTACCTCAATCTCATTAGAGTGTATGGATTTCCGAACCTTATACATTTCATCAATAAAGTACTATGGGTCTTACTCAACCTTCGACCCCATATATACTAGCGAGCTCATCCTTAAGAAATCTCTGAGTCGAGTTGCAACTGATGACTCTTGTGAGCTAGAGCTAGGAGCTTGAGGACCCTTACTGTTACCTTGGAAGGCTACTAATTCAGTCAGCTTAGTGATGGCTCCCTAAACTCTACCTCTATGCTAGGAACTGGCTGGGGCTGTGTACGGGGCGCCTGTGGGACATCAACAATCCTAGCAGGCCGTCCTCGTCTCCTCATCTTTGTCTGAACTAGGACCTTGGGTTGGATGTTCTCAAAAGTTGAGGCTGAGGAATCTCTCTAAGTAACTGTTTTCTTTTGCTGCATTTTCTTCAATACATATAACACAAGAATCAGAATGAGATTGTTCATAAAATGAAACTCTATCGCACGAACTTAGATCATAAAAGAAGGGTAACACTCCTTTAATGTCCTGTAGCCTCCTGCTTATGAAGTGTGGTGCACAACACACCCATAAACAAGACTCTAATAGCCATATCTTCACAGACTTTGTAGGATACTCGAACTCTATGCTATGATAGCAAGTTTGTAATACCCTAGGAGGGTACACTAGGCGTAACTACCACTCGAAGACTATGGCTAGTCCCCAAGCAAACCATTTAGTCCCATCACATTAGTTCAGTCAGTACATTAGCGGAAGACATTCAATAATTTAGAGGGCTATCAGTGGGCTACAATGCTATCACTATTTCTATCATATGAAATAAGAATAGAATAATAATCTCAATAACAACAACGAAATAGGGGAAAAGACCTCAACACTAATTATCATCTGTCCATGTCTATGAAGCCTTTATAATTAATGTCTAAGAAGGTACCATGACAGGCCATGGCTACTACCATCAAATGAAATAACTCGAAGCAATTAAAAAAGGGAAATATGGCATCCTCCGATTATAGGGGAGGACTCACCAAGTCTCTGTCTGGGAATCTGTGAGCCTCAATGATTTGCCTAATAAAGTCCTCTGTCTACTGAATCTGCATTAGAAAATGATGTAGCACCAATGGGGTATTAGTACGTGGAATATACTATATGTAAAATGGGCTAAAGTAGATAATATGTGCAAGATAAAATCATATGACATCAACTCATCCATCACTCAGTCTCAACTCGGAATAGGGGACAAGACTCTATCATATCACCATCAATCAAGACTCATACTATCACATCAATCTCAGAGTACTGTCAACGTGAAACCTATCTAAGAGTTTCTCTAACCGAAAACCACCACCTATGATCCGGTGATGATACAACTAAGAGATGTCATTACCACATCTATCCAGTACCTTGCCGAGCTAAAGGATGAGTCTATCAGGGATCCCAAAGAAAAGTCTATCAAGTCCTCTATGAAACAAAAGGAAACATACACTTTCATGATT
>JAOTQJ010090846.1:0-12043 GCA_025642045.1 Solanum sejunctum
GATGACCCATGAGGAGCGTCGAAAGTTGCATTGACTAACTGCTACTTCACAAATGAAAGAAGTGCAGACAGTTTAAAAAGCCATTTTGCTTTATTTCATCATACTCTAAAGCCAAAAAATAGTCAATCTTTGACTCCATCCTAGATTGATGGAAAAATGGAATGCTTAATGGAATAAAAATGGTTTCATGTTTTTTAGTGGGAATAGTTATGAATGGAATGCTTAATGGAATGAAAATGGTTTCTGTTTGTGTATATCTTGTCTACTTTATATTCTCTATTTTCTATGATTTTGATTATATTATGCTTACTTGAGTACCTGGTATTTTTTGCTTGTGATCCTATATTTGTTTACTCTTTTCCTTTTAATGATGCCAAATGGGGAAGATTGTGATCATATTCAGGAGCATATCACATTCAGGGGGAATAACAGGTATGAGGGAGCATAAGTTCATGGGGAACAGGCCGATCAATGGGGCATAGTTAGACATTAACAAAAAGGGAGAAATTGTTAAGTTCATCGAGTACATTGTGTGTTTTATGTTTTAATAATTAAAAAACTGAGTGAAGAACCAGGTAGACCGTTAGGGTTTTTTGTTGAAGTTGGTCATGGGATACATCCTGTAAAGCTATTGTGGTTGGTGAGATGTCTATCAGAAGTGTACTAAAGGACCAGTGGTTCGTACAGTGTATCCACAACAGTATAAAAGGAGCTTGTTTAGGGAATAAATCATGTTTTTTAATGCATTAAAATGATTGAATATTCTTCGGCTGAAAAAGTTCTTCCTTGGCTCCTTGTGCATGAATATACAACTACTCTAGACAAGGGACTTGATAAAAGAATAGAACTTTCATAGAGTATAACTCTATAGCGTAATTCTGCAAAGTGCAAAGCATGAATTAGAATAGAACTTTCATAGAGTATAACTCTATAGGACAATTTTGAACATGAATAAAGGAAAACAATTCCTAATGTCCTATAGCCTCCTACTTATCAAGTGTGGTCAATAACACACCGATAAATAAGATTCTACTATGCATGGCTTCATAGACACCGATAACAAGTTTGTCATGCCTTAAGAGGGGACCCAAGACGTGGCAGGCACTCAGGGGATATTGCTAGTCCCCAAGTGAACCATTTGGCCTCATCACGTCATTCATTCATACATTTTACTAATCAGTGGCAGACATAAGAAAATAAATGGGCACATCGCATCATCTAGTCTCAAATAGCAATAGAATGAAAGGCTAGTAGAAAGACACTAGCTCACAATTCTCAGCATCAACATCCAACTTTAGTCTGTGAAGCCTCTATCATTATTAAGTGGTGCCAATGATAGATCCATGGCTACCCCAATTAAAATAAAAAGTCTAGCAAATCTAACTCTAATCAAGATGAAAATAGGTGACAAACCCTCCGAAGTAGGAGAAGCTCACCAGTATGCTGAACGTCTTGAGATCCTCAATGGTGTGCCTGCTGATGACCTCTATCCTATGTATCTACATCATAAAAAGATGCAGTCCCAGAGGGGGACATCATTACGTTGAATGTACTAGTATGTAAAATAGTTGAGTGAAACCAAATTAACATCAAGGATAGTAAAAATCAACATGTCAAATGTCTATCTAAAGTAAGAATAAAGAGTAGACAAGTGACTCATCAATCGAATCCGACTTATCTCAGAAGGACTCATCCCAACTCATCTCATTTCATCTCATCTCAACACAGATTACTCATTTTGGAAGTTTCTAGGAGTTTCTCTTAACCGACAATAACCACTTATAAGCCAGGGGGTGTACAATAATCACGCTGATGTTTCCAATAGCCATTCCAGATTTGACAGGTAAGGAAAAAATATGATCCATGAGGAATTCGAACTCTGCCATCCTCTATTATTTTAGGGATATAAGCTGGAGAGGGGACCATGAGATGTAATGGTTCAATTATCTTCTATGCTGGGCCAGCATAGGTAATGAGTGAAAGCGGGACCTGCTCTTACTCATTTTAGTGCTTGTACTCCTCCCAAGATTCAATGCTCATGCGACTCCTTGTCACCATCTCAAGTAGCCTTGTGGAGGCACTCATTATCTCAACTGGTCTCATAGAGACACTCATCATCTCAATTAGTCTCATGGAGACTCTCATCAAGTCAAACTCGAGGGTCCTCTATTATTTCAGGGACTTTAGCTCATCTTAATAAACTCAATTCTCATTTAGGAACTCAAGGACTCAGATCATCAATTAGAAGAAGTCGTTTAGACGGAACTCAAGAACTCCATTATCAAGACTCATAGGATCATCAAGCTCAAACAACTCAACCTCGTAATCACATCAAGATCTCCATCAACACACTCAAGTCAAACCTCTAGACTCTGTCCCTAGGTTCATTCATGCATGCTTTTAAAAGTTAACATACAGGGTTTATACAATATCTCATGAAAAATAATCAATTCAATAAAACAGGTTTATGATGATTATTAACATATGAAAAATACATATAGTAAATATGATTTCTCAAGAAAATAATCAAGAATCATGCATGTAGACTCAAGAACCTTGAACTCTCATCTAAGACCATCTATGGGGCACATGAGAGAACAGTCTCATACTTTTGTTTAGCCTTACATACATGGAATGGAGCTCTTCAAATCACTTGTCAAGAACTCTCCTCGAATTCTACAATCTCATGTTCTTCTTTCTTTTCTCTCAAGCCTTAACATTCAAGTATTGTGAAGAAGAACTTATAATGGGGTTTTAGACCCTATTGACAAATTAAAATGACCTAAATTGATCGTTTTTTCACTTTAGGAGGGGCTGAAAAAAGTCTATATTGCCCTCAAAGGATTTAAAATTTTTCACTTCGATGGAATAGGTCGAGGTAACAGGTCCACAACCTGTCGCGCACTTGCGTAATTTCAAAAATTTAATCCCCTCAAAAAATTTAAAAAAATATAAGTTTCGGTCCGTGACAGGTCCATGTCGCAGCCCCAATGCGCACCCTCACTATCTCGGTTTTCAGATTAAAAAATTATTTTTTGATCCGGTTGTTCTAAAATCGGGTCAAGACCACTTTCCCACTAAGTTTTTCATGTTGATCGCAAATACAGTCTCGAATTTCCATCCAAGCTTGGGAAGACACATTTTTCGCACGATTCTATTCTAGGGGCATTTTAATAATTTTGCTGGGAGTTACGAAAACATGGAATGTAAATATTCTGTACTTGTGTTCTATATTGAGATAAAAGATGAAACTTGAATTCCGAGTAAATAAAAATGAGGAGGTCATAGACAATCATAAACATTGATTAAAAGGATTTCTATTATTCAGATGGTGAGGGTTCACAAAATTATTTGGGCACTCTGGAAATACGATAAACTTATGTCATTGGTCAATGACAGTAAGTTTTAAGTATTTCACGCGTCTGATTGTAAATTTGCTTCCAGGAGGAAGTTGCTAAAGCATTTGGTATACTGGTCCAATTACAACTTTATTGGCTATGGGCAAAACATCAGAACAATACGTATTGACCTGATCGTGCATTGACAGCTCAAAAGGAAATCCAATTGGTAAGTTCTGCCTGAGGAGCCTATCTTTCTATGGTGCGCTCTTCGTTTGGGTTATAATGCATCTTTACTGGTGATATTCTTTGTATATTTTATGTTGGGTGGTCCACATATTATTTGCACTCTTTGGCTTATCCATCACATGGAAGAAAAGAATGATCTTTGCATGATACTCTTTTAGTGGTGTCAAGCCATCCTCAACTTGCAATAAGGAAAGTAATACAATTGTTTTAGTACCTCGGCTTGCTTTGATATCATGTGAAAATATGTGGTCGTCTCAATTAAAAGCTTATGCTATTAGAGAAAACATACTTTATTAAATTAAGGCAAAAGGGCCAAAAAGTACCACTAAACTAACTGGAATGGATTAAAAATATGATATTTCTGACTTTTGGTCTAAAAACTCCCTTCACATTTATTTTTTGTTTAAGCTTTTTCTATCTTTTGGTCTAAAAATACTCTAAATCCAAATTTAATTTAATCGAATTATTTTTAAAATTAGTTAATTCTTTTCTTTGTTCTAAAAAGATAATCTTTTATATACAAATTTAATTTAATTCTTTTTCTAATTAGTTAATTCTTTTATTTGTTCTAAGAAGATAATCTTTTATATACTCTAAATCCAAATTTAATTGAATTAAATTCTCTTTCTAATTAGTTAGTTCTCTTATTTGTACTAAAAGATAATCTTTTATTTATTCAATTTTTAATATAAGTTCATCCCAAAAATATTAAAATATTTAAGTCTGACGTAAAATAAAATAAATAATTTACTTTGTAAAAATGAAGAAAATAAATTCTTATTATTAAACAAGTTTTTATGTTTTATACACTATCATTTTATGATTAACTCGTGGAATGATTTTTTTAATTTGTTTGAATTATTTTTTAAAATTATATTCAAATTGTCATGTTAAAATTTAGTTATATCAATACTAATTTTTTTGGTTTACTTTTTAAGAAATAACATATAGTAATAATATTATTTGATGTAATTAAATTTTAGGAATAATTACCTAATTACACTCCTTTATTTATCATATTTTTTATTATTCCTAACCACTTCTAAAAATTTTAAAAATTCCTTCTTTCCATCCGAATACATTAATTCTGATTATTAAATTATCTCTATGTTCAATGTCATGCTTTAAATCTTACCTATTGATACTTAAAAACTCTAATTTTTGTATACAAGATTGAATTAATGTATTCGAATTCTGATATTCTTTAAGAAATTTATGTAAATTGAAGAACAGTACGGGAAAATGGTAATTAACTCTTTACACTATGTGATTTATGCAAAGCCTACTAAATTTTAACACAAAGAATTAATGGTTGTTGACAATAGGAAAATTAGTCTACAATCCAAACTACTATGTTGTTATTTTTGGTCGACGATGGAAAAATAAGTCTAACACCAATCGCGACTATATTTAATACTAAAAAATTTGAAATTTTTTGAAATAACATTTACACATTTATATTCTATAAAATAATAAAACTTTTATTAATTAAGTTTTTTCTAAAAACATGGAAATTAGGAAAAATACTGTAGTCTAAATTTCACCTTACAAAATAAGATCTTATTATTTAAAAAAGGCCAAGTAATAATTAATGGTCACATGTAAATACTAATTTTTAAAAATTTTGAATTTTTTTCACTACATCCCTAATACGTCATATAAGAAAATAGCTTTTTATATAAAACTATTTCCAAGATAGCCCTAATGTTGTCATATAAGAAAATAGTTTTTTTTTATGTAAACTATTTCCAAGAAAGCTATGCGGACATTAGTCCATGTTTGGATTACTTCTAAGTTAAAAACAGTTTTCAAGAACTTTTAGATGCTAGAAGAGCCGTCATACATCTTACCTAATTTTGCACCCTATGGCCACTTTGGCCAACAACCAGCCGCCGAATGGGGCTGGTCATCGCTTTTATGCCAGCCTACTAAAACCCAATACATCACAAATACGAACCATACCCACTAAAGCCATTTCATATCTCCATGGGAAATCCATTTTTCAATGGGAACAGTCAGAGATCAAATATATAGTGATCAATGAAAACTTGCAGTATGCTGTCGTTGGAAAATTTTCATATGGATGGTCGAAAATCATAGACCTACATCGACTCATCCTGAAGTATTGCAAATTGAAAGGAGAATGTAAGGTAGGGTTACTCAGCAATCGTCATGTTCTTATCAAGGCTACCCTCCTAGAAGATTATGTCCACCTTCTTTCAAGACCTGCTTTTTACATTACCTATAAGGGTTGGTCATATCTCATGCGTACCCTTAAATGGGACCCTAACTTTCATCCGGCAGAAGAAACCACAAACGTCATTGCATGGATCTCATTCCCAAGGCTTCAAACAAAATTTTTTGAGAGGATACTATTTTTTCCCTAATAGCAGCAATTGGAAAATCCTTACAAGTGGATCAAGCTACAAAGAATCAAACAAGATCAAGCTATGCACGTGTGAAAATGGAGGTAGATCTATTAAAAGAATTTCCCAAGAGGATTAAGATCTCTATTAAAAATGGGGGAGAGGATGTTATGGAGAAATGGATTAGAATAAAGTACGACTATGTTCTCAAATATGGTAAGATGTGCAAAATCCAAGGGCATGATGAGGAATAGTGCTATGTCAAGCATCCTGAGCTTTTCAAGGCGAAAAAGGCAAAGGATACAAAGGAGAAGGAACAAAAGGAGAAAGAAGCAAAAGATGATACTCAGAAGGATCAGGAAAAAGGGAAGGAAGGTGACAAGGAAGCATTTGTAGAGCAGAAAAACAAACACAAAAATAGAAAAAATTAGCAACAAATACATCAGTGGACTGTTGTTAGAATCCAAAATAGATTTGACAACATCAACAAAGATAAAGGGGATGAATGCATAACAAAGAAATAAGAGGAGCCTCTTCAGAGCACTCCAGAACAATCTACTCAGAAGGAAAAGGAAAAGAAGGTTACCATTCCCCAGCAAAAACAAACCCAGTTACAAGAAACGAATCTACAAAGGGTGAAATGAGTGAAGGGCAGTAGACAAGGAATTAAGGATCCAAATGTAAGGTAAACATAGTCAAATAAAAGCCTACATATATGGAGCAGACAAAAAATAGCAACAAAGTTTATCGTCAATTAAGATACAAGGGGAAACAAGCAACTTACAAAGAAAGAAGAAGCATCATGAAAACAGTAATCAAGTGGTGGATGAGGGGGAGGAAGGAACTGATGAGTATGTTGAAATAGATAAGGAGCATAGCCTTGATTATAACATTCAACAAGTTACCAAAAAAGGGGACTTATCTCCCAGGTACATGGAAAACCTCAATGCTAAGAAGGATAAAGTCCCTCTTCAAGTTTAGTCAAGGAGTAGAAAAGGGAGGGGGGTCAACAGTGATCAATGACAGACGAAGCTCTCTTTTGGAATATTAGATCCGTTAATACTCATAATGACTTTGGCGTAGTAATGGATTTCAACAGAAAACATCGTTATTCTTTCATAACCCTAATGGAACCTTTCAAGGGCCGCAAGAGATTGATCAATATAAAAGATAGATAAGTTTTGACCATGCCGTGGTCAACCCATTTGGAAAAATCTGAATATTTTAGAGAGATGATTGGGAGGGGAGTATCATCAAGTATGATAATCAATAGATCACCATGCAATTCATCAAATTCAATATGACTTTCATGATCACCTCTATATATGCTAAATGCATAGTGCAGGAAAAAACTGATCTATGTGAAGCCTTGGAGGAATGTAGTCTCAGGGATGTCCTATGGTTAGTTGGATGAGACTTCAATGTTATTTTAAATGAGGAAGAGAAACTGTGGGGAGGGGGGTCTGGACTTCACTCATGTAGAAGCAGTGGACTTTGCTCAGTGTATTAGTCAAAGTGGTCTATCGGAGGTAACCTTATCTGGGAGTAATTACACTTGGTGGAATGGATGAATTGATGAGGCATATGTGTTTACAAGGTCAGACAGAATTCTAGCTAATGCCAAGTTCTGGAAATTTCTCTCAAGCAGTGAAGTTCATAATCTTTTTAGGCAAGGTTCTGACCATGCATCTTTCCATGTTGTCTGTAAACCTGGGGAGGGTAACATAATCAAACCTTTTAGGTTTTTGAATCTTTGGTGCAAGCACAAAAACTTTACATCCATAATTCAGAGCAACTAAACTGTGGATATCACTGGTTCTCCACTTCTAATGTTTCATTCTAAGCTTAAGAAGGTTAAAAGGGCCTTGGTGGACTTGAATAAGGTTGAAGTGGGGAATATATTTATTAGAAAGGCTACCTTAGAGGATATTATTACTGTTAAAGAAGCTCAATTCGAGCAGGAACCCTCTCCAGATAACAGTTCTCAACTACAAAAGGCAGAGGTAGAGTTAAAAAGTTGTCTTAGAATGGAGGAGCAATTTTGAAAACAAAATCATGCATGTACTGGTTTGTGCAAGGGGATAGGAATTCCAAATTCTTCATTCTTATATAGAAGGAAGAAGAAAAAAGTTGCAGCTGTCTGAAATCTATAATGATTGAGGGAATATGACTAGAAATACTTTGGACATAGGGGCAAAAGCTGTTGATTTTTTCCAGAATAATTTTTTGAAGAAAATTTCACCTAGGAGTGGTCTATGCTTGATTGCATTCTGAAGCTGATAACAAAAGAAGAGAATGACAACATTACAAGATTACCTGAGGAGGAATAAGTAAAGAATGTTATATTTGGCCTGGAATAGTGTAGCAGGCCCAGATGGATTCATAGGCTTTTTCTTTTAGGAATGTTAGGATATTATTGAGGAAGATATGACAAGAGTGGTACATGACTTCTTCTGTGTGTATGAGCTGCCAAGGTATGTTACTCATACAAACTTAGTGTTGATTCCTAAGAAAGAGTTGCCTAGATCATTCTCTGATTTTGAGGCCTATAAGCCTGAGTTGCTTTATTACCAAAGTTATCTCAAGGGTGATTCATGAAAGACTAGTTTTCAGTGCTTCCAAAAATTATCTCTTTTTATAATCAAGCAGGCTTTGTAAAAGGCAGGAGTATCATAAAAAAATGTCTTTCTAGCAAAAGAGATTATTAGGGATATGAACAAGAGAAACATACATACCAATGTGGTGGTCAAGTTAGACATGGCCAAAGCCTATGATAGGGTATCTTGGATCTACTTGACTAAAGTGCTTAGGAAGTTTGGCTTCTCTGCAATTTTGGTAAACATGGTGTAGAGATTGATTTCTAACAATTGGTACTCTGTACTAGTTAATGGGCAGTCGCATGGGTTATTCAAATACTCTAGAGGCTTGAAACAAAGTGACCCCTTATCCCCTACCCTTTTCATCATAACTGCTGAAGTACTGTCTAAGGGACTTAACATATTACATTAGGACAAGGCATATATAGGATTTGGGCTCCCCAAATGGAGATCACTTATGAACCACCTATCTTATATTGATGATACTATTTTTTTTGTTCTGGGGAGAAACATTCTATAATCAAGATGGTGAAGGTGTTAATAGGCTATGAGGAGGTTTTTGGACAATTGATTAATTCATCAAAGAGCTTCTTCTACCTACATAAGAAAACCCCTCCGATTCATACCATTACAAATCAGAAAGCTAACTGGGATTAAGCCAGGAGAGTTCCCATTCATTTACCTTAGATGCCGTGTGTTCTATGGTAGAAGGAAATGCTACTACTTTTAAGAGAGTTTGAGCAAAATCTCTTAGAGAAATTTTGCTTGGCAGAATAGGCTAATGTCATATGGAGGTAAGATGGTTCTTATCAGATATGTCTTACAATCCATCCCTATTTATCTATTATTTGCCTTATGTCCTCCAAAAGGGGTCATAAAGGTAATGCATAGTATTTTTGCAAAAATGTTTGGTCCAATTCTTTGATTGAAAAAAGAAGGCACTAGTTTGCCTGGGATAAATTGTGCTTGCCTATAGAAAAATGGTGTTTGGGATTTAGTGCTTTAATGGATATGAATAAAACTCTAATTCCAAAACTCTGGTGGACCTTTAGAACATCAGTTAGATCAGTATGGAGCGACTACATGGCCAACAAATATTGCAAGAAGATGCACCCAACTTTTGTTACTAACCCTAGTGCATCAAGGGTTTGGAGGAAAATGATTTCTATGAAGGAAGAAATAGAACCATACATTTGGTGGCAGTTAAAAGCTGGAAACTCAAGCTTGTGGTTTGATAACTGCACCAAAATGGTGCTCTATATTATCTTGATGAAGAGGCTGCCAAGGAGGAGGAGGAAGAAGTTAAGGATTTGATTCATGGTTACTAGTGGAAGGAAGAGATTGTTCATGCCAAACATACACCTGAATGGGATGACTTTATGTTAAAGGAAGTAAGGCCATGTTCCTCTGAGCTTAATGATAAGGCATAGTAGACTGGGGATTCATTAGGAAGTTTTTCTATGAAGTCTATTTTTGACATAGTTAAAAAGAGAAAAGAGACAGTGGATTAGGCCAACAATGTGTGGATTAAAGGACTGCCTCACAACATTTCCTTCTTTTTTTGGATGTTGATTAAGAGGAGAGTTCCTACTGATGATATATTAAGGACCATAGGAATTCCTATAGTCTCTAAGTTCTACTGCTATGACATACGGTGTTATGAGACCCTGAACCACTTATTTCTAACAGCACCCATAGCCCCAAAGCTATGAAAGCATTTTATTACTTGTGCAGGTTTCAAGATGGAGGACACCCACATTATTTTAACTTTAAAAGTGGTGGATACATATTAATAAATTGAGGGCTAGGAGGCTAATGAATGCTATTCTTGCAGTCATCATCTGGGAGTTATGGAAGAGAAGGAATGCCTTAAGGCATGAGGATATAGTTTCAGAACATCAGCTAAACCAGAACTGCCTAAATATAATTAAACTGATGACTAGGTCTTACTTTCCATCATGGAAATACATACCTAATAGTTGGTTTGAGTGTTTTGAGGTAGTTCAAAAGTACAGGGCCACTCTGCACACAAAGATATTTAGATGAGAGTTCCCCCAATAGGGTCAGATTAAATGCAACTCAGATGGAGCATGTAAAGGGAACCCTGGGAAGAGTTCATATGGATTCAGTATTAGAAATCATGGAGGGGAGTTCCTATATCCAAAATCTAATTTCATTAGACAGGCAACTAATATGATTGCTGAAGCCACAGGAATCAGAGAAGCATTGTAACATTGTTCCATTCATGGATAGACAAATATTGAGATGAAAACTGATTCCTTGGCTCTACAGAATATTCTAAACTCTGAGTGAAAAATTTATTGGGAGATTCTTGAAATTGTGAAGGATATTAAGCAGCTAAAGCAAGACAGAAACATTCAGATAAATCATGTATACAGGGAAGGGAATGATGTGGCTGACTTCATTACAAACATTTCCATTAATACTCAAGCAAACAGGCATACAATTCTTTCCAAAAACTACCTAGTCAAGCAAGACGACTGCTAACCATGGATAAACACAACACTCCTGCTATTAGATTAACATTGAGAGTAACAATAACAACACCTAACCATTAATATTCACAGGTGCTAGAAGATGAAGGATATAAAAAAGCATCTACAGAGATCAATTTTACTGGCTATTGCTACTCCTATTCTAGTCGGTATTCAAAAAAGTCAAATTCAGCAAAAAAGGAAGAGCCATGATTGGTTTCAGTGTCTAAATATGCATCCATCATTGAGCTAAGTGGGTTACCTCTTGAGCAACCCTGATTCTTCATGGGATCTCCTGTATAGCACATCGGTGGAAACAAGTTACAAGTGGACGAACCAAGCTAAATCAAAAGAGGGGAGGAAGGAAGACATACACATTATAAGGCAAGTGATGAATAGTGGTCCCTCTTCCCAATGCAAACAGACATGGAACAATACCAGCAAGGAGTACAACATAAAGTCAGTAGTGGTAGAAGAAATGAAATCTACGAAAAACACACCTTTGATTGTTGATCTGTTAAGCTTTTTCAAGTGCATAGTGAAGATAATTAGACACACAAAAATGGCAGAACAAGAACTGAGCAGAAGGGGATCTAGGAATCAATGGCAGATTTTGGGAGGTACTAGTCTAGGTGTACTTGTAACCCTAGTTACATTTTTATACACCCAAGAAGTCAGGTCCACCGACTTATTTCTTGGACTAGTATATTTTGGGCTTGCCCATCGGACCTTATGCTTTAATCAATAAAATGGGCTACTGGCTAAAATTAACTAAAAAAAGATTATTTCAATAAATTAATAAAGTATTTTTAACTCAAATAGATAAAAATAAGACAAAAACTAGAAATTCTAAATATGCTTTTGATTTATAACTCAAAAGCAATAAACAGGCTCTAAGTTATATAATTGTTATTACTATCTTAACTTGTTTGTTGAAAATTTTGATTATGAGCAATTTGTTGATGATCATGATCGTTTATGCATTGCTGGTCCACAAG
>JAOTQJ010090857.1:0-45636 GCA_025642045.1 Solanum sejunctum
TACTCTAAATAATACATCATATGTGGTTTTGACTTCTATATCTCCATTTGAGCCTATTACCCTCATTTATGTATGTAATTCCTGCTTCATATATTCAGTGCGTATTTTCGTACTGACCCCTTTCCCCGGGGGCTGCGTTTCATGCCCACAGGTACCGACGCACAAGTGAGAGACCCTCCACATTAGGATCTCTGTTTGTCGTTGCAGCGCTCCTTTGTCTCAGGAGCAGTCATTGGTATATATTTTAGCTTTGATATTTACTTTATGTATTTGTATATATTTGAGGGTATGACGGGGCCCTGTCTCGTCTTATGATTTGATTCATCTGTATTGAGGTCTGTGGATACACGCGGGTGGGGAATGGTGTCCGTGATGTGATTATGTATGTATGAGATGTTTGTTGGGCGGTTGTACCACAGCGGTGACCTTGTCGGCCCGCTTATGTACATATATATATGTTGACTATTCTGAGCTACTATTTGCAGGTGTGGTTAGTCAGTAAAACAGAGGAAACTTTGCCAAAATTTTGGTAGATTTCTTGTCTGTGGTAGTCAGGTTTTTTCGGGTTAGTGTTTGTCTGAGTGCCCTATCAGCTTTTGTCACAGCCCTGGGTTGGGTCGTGACAACAATATAGCCACATCTTTCAAACGATATGTCACTAAACCAACAACTTCTGTACCTCTCACATGATAATATCTAAAGTACGTAGAATCTGGTCAACAATGTCTTGGGGATCTTCATTAGGATTTTACCCGATGAAGGATGGAGGGTCAAAATTAAGGAAGCCATGTATACTGATGCTAACTGCCCTATTTGCACCACTTGCACCCATAACTGGGCTGTTTTGTCTTTGACCTTGGCTAACAACTATACGAGTCAATAGCTGGACTTTATTTCTCAAGTCCTGCACGGTGGCATCGGTAGGTGGTTCCAGGGGAATTTCACTACTTCTTGGTACATTAGGAGATGTCTGTAATAGAGACTCATCTTGAGCCTCATTTTGTTGTCTCACCCGATAGGGTACCAACTACCACTTCTACTTCCTTACCTTTGCCTTTATTTTTCCTAGTTTCTAGTATACATACTATACAAAACAATTTAGAAGTCAGACAAAATTCACCTATTACACATTGCACTATATCACGATATAATGAATGAAAAGAAAATGACAAATCCTAAATGCCATATAACCTATGTCTTATAAATTTGGTGCACAACATATCCATAAACAAGACTCTACACAGACACAACTTTGTAGACTCCCTAGGATGACCCGCTCTGATACCACTTTTGTCACGCTCAGAGTCCCATTAAGACGGACTGACACCCGTTGCCGATAAGGCTCAAGAGAACCAACCTATACCCATGCACTTTCTATACATATTATAAGGGGTTTCATATTCAACACACATTCGAGAAGGTAGACAATAATAATAAGGCAAAAGGAAATATGTGTGACTAGGCCGTTGTAGCCACGATGTCTAAATTATAAGACATGATGACACTTTATTTTACATTGTCTACAAAGCCTCTAGATAAAGAAAAGTATTTGATAAGGGTCAGGACAAGCCCCACCTCAACTAACTATACAATACAAAAATATAAGCTTTAGACATACACAAATCCCCGAAGCCACATGGAGCTCTGTAACAGCAGTTAGATATCCTTTACTCCTACTGAGGAAATCTACTAGTGCCTGTACCTGCAGCATGAAATGTATGTTCCCCATAAGGGATATCAATACGAGATAATATACTAAATATTTAAGGCAGAAAATATTGTATATAAAGTAACAACTAAAATGAAATCATGCATTGGTGTAAGGATAAGAGACCACCTTTAGTAACACTATGAAATCATGTACTTTATGTCCTTTTTATCTCTTTATCTTTATTTACTATATAATCTGTGCATAAAATACAACACAAATGACTGGATGATCAGTGGTAAATCAATATCGGGATTGACCCATGCTAGGCTTTCTTTTCACCCCTGAGATAAGCCCCGTAATGGGATCAGCCCATGCTAGGTAATTCTTCCACCCCTAAGGCTACCACCCATCAATAAGAACCATATTTTATCTTTCAAATTACTTTTGAGATGATTCTTTTGGGTGGTCATAATATTGGAGCTATAGGACAATAGATATATCATGTGATATGCAATGAACTATACAAAACAACACAAGAATGAAAATAGTAGGTTATACAAATAATGAAATGATAGGAGATGAAAAAACTCACGAACTTTATTTAGCAACAACCCCCCATGTATCTTGGTGTCCAAGTATGTTTTCATATTTGAAGTGACTATGTATGGGAGCATATGAACATGTTAAAGAGTAGAGACATAGTTGTTTGTTATGTCGCAGTTGGTAAGTGCCTCTATGTACCATGGAAGAATCTAGATTTCATGCCAATATAATCCGAAATCGAGTAGCCTTAAGTACCTCATTGTACCACCTCAGTATTGCCTCAAAATAACCTTCCTATCCTCCAAATATTTATCTATAATATAGTAGGTGATAAAACTAGTATTAAAAGCCAATAGATATATCTTTACAGCCCTATCTCATAAACATAACATACTGGCAAAAAACATGTAATTATCAATCCGCGCATATTCTTTCAGTCTTTTCACCTCGAATCGTAATTTATAATTGACATTCTCATATGAATATCATATGAAACCTATATTAGTGCCATAAAAGTCTCACAACAGCCCACGAAGCACAATACATAATAATTATACACAACATACTTGTAGGCAACATAACAGTACATCCCTTCGTTATATTTTGACGTCAACAATACCGAAAGTATTCCAACTTTAATAAAATTGTTCCCACAATATTTATACATTAAAATAATCCTAAAACAGTCCAAAAATAGTTGGAGGAAGTAAGACCATAGTCCTCAATCAATAGGCCCACAATTTCTACTAACAACACATTTAGGATAACACACTTAAAACTCGATTGTTTACGTAGAACAAAATAGTTGAGTGACCTTTCTACATCATTACTAAACTAAAACTAATTAAGAACAAAAACATTCCTTCATACTCAATCCAACGAAGAAGATAAAAGCTCCCAAATAAACAACAACATTGTACAACAGTCTTTGAAACACATGCTGTCCAAAATTTCAACACAAGTAATACCAGCCTAGTTCTCTTGTTTTTCATGAAAGCCAAACTAAACACACAATAATTTTTACTTACCTTTAAGGTTTATATATTATTTAAGAACCCTAAAAGTTTCCTTATGGCTGCTTTGTAAAGCTAAGAAAGTGTTGAGAGAAAACCTTGTGAAAGTTGATTTATTTCCAAGTTTAAAATGACTTTAAAGGTGCTGTTTGTAAGCCCTTTTTAAAAATTCCTTTGGCTGACTTTCTTGTGTGGTTTAAGACTTATATTATAAAGGTGATGATGCAATAATTTTTCCTTTCCACTTGAGCCTAAATGGGTTGCAAATTGATGGGCCTTTGCTGCCCATTTTTCCCCTTTCTCCTTGCTTAGTTTGGGCCCAAATCATTAGGTAAGTCGTGATGTACTTGGGCCAATTTTCTATTCTTTTTGGACTGTAAATATTTTCCATTTACGGTGCTCAAACATGGGCTCAAGTCACACCTTTACCCCATACTTTATTCATTATCCGACTTGGATAGATTCAGCGATGGACCTCATCTCCGTCTAGCTAGCAAATTTAATCTAAGCAACTAGGTGACTCACCTACTAGCTTCTTAAATCCTACAAGCACCTCACTTATTTCACTTCATTTAAGGCTATGATCTCCTCAATTTGACTTAAAAGTTGTATACACTCGACTATTAAGCATTAGATGTACATATCATCCTCTAATTTGAGATTCAAGCACTTTTAAAAATGGGTGCTACTTTGGCAAGGCCATATCATGTTTCATTTGCATAGAACTAGTACATGTAATATGTGGGGTTTTACACTATGTTTATTTTTGGGTTCACAATTTGTAGTTTTGTTTGTTGCTAGGATTTCGCATAGGCAACTATAAATGCAAGTAGAACAATCAACACTCATGTATTGACAAAAGTACTTCAATGTGTTGACTGCATCAAGATGGTGTTAATTAGAATGGAAATTTTTATATATGTTTCTATAAACCCAAGAGCGAAGGTATTTCATTAATAAACCACATATGTCCATAAATAAACTCTAAAAGGATTTTTTTGTACTCTAGATTCATTACAAAGATTGAATTTTAGAGAGATCTTTTCAGCAAAACAAATTATTTTGCTGTGAAGTGTTATTTAAATGATCAGGGTCCTCTCTCTCTCTCTCTCTCTCTCTCTCTTCTTTAGCCTATGGTTAGGGTTTGTTGATTAGTTCACAATTCTCCTCCAACGATGACCATTTTGAAGTGCTTCGACGGTGAGACCTTTGAGGTCGAGGAGGAGGTGGCGCTGGAATCCTAGATAAACAAGCATATGATCAAAGGCTATTGTGATATCACCACCATCCCACAATCTAAATTCACTAGCATGATCTTGTCCAAGGTCATCGAGTACTGCAGGTGCCATATCGAGGTTCAGAGGGTCGAAGATAAGACCTCCAAGGAGGATCTCAAGTGTTTTGAAGCTGAATTTGTCAAGGTTGATCAGAGCACCCCTTTCAATCTCATACTGCCTACCTACTATTTGAACATACAAATCTTGCTTGATCTGACATATCATACAGTGGCAGATATAATCGAAGGAAAGAATCCTGAGGAGATCCGTAAAACATTCAATATTAAGAATGACTTCACTCATGAGGAAGATGAAGAAGTCAAGAGGGAAAATGTGTAGGCATCTGAGTGAATTTGAGTCTGTAAAGTGTCCATGTCTGCAATATTCTTTAGTAGATGCTATGAATAAGTTTTATTACGAAGTGTGTGACTATTGTTTCTTAAACCTTCTAACTTTGTCATTTGAAAAAACAGAAAATTTTCTATGCAATTAACAACACGCCAATTAAATGGTAACGATTTGGAATTTTATGAAAAAGTATAAAATTATGTTATTTATATATTTGTTTGTTATGTTATTTTTTGTTTATGATTTGTAATTTTGTTTGTTTCTAGGATTTTGCATAGGCAACTATAAATACAAGCACAACAATCAACACTCATGTATTGAGAAAAGTACTTCAATGTATTGAGTGCATCAATAGTGTTAATGAAAATGGGGAACAAAAATACTTTTGTAAGTTTCTATAAACCCTTGATCAAAGGTATTTAGTAATAAACTACATATGTCCATAAATACACTATAAAGATATTTTTTTCTACTCTAGATTCATTACAAAGATTGAATTTTGGAAAGATCTTCATTTTAGTAATGCAAATTATTTTGTTGCAAAGTGTTATTTGAATGACTAGGGTACATAACAGAGAAGAATGGTTGAGGAGGATTGGTATAACTGATCCCAACTTTTTATATATAGTTAATCAATTATTAATCCTCTTCTATAAAACAACCTTCTGAAAGAGTGGTAAACTTGCAAAGAAGGGGCCAAGGGGATATGAATATTTAATAGACAAAATTTTAAAAATGAAGACTTAGTCAAGGATGTAAAGATTTACAAGACAAAAGATTTTTAAAGAAAGTTAAGGATCCCATACTTTGGTCTTTCCGAGAAGAGCCTTAATCCGTCTAAGTTTTAATGGATGTAAACAAATATTGATTTATATATTAGTTATAAGCTTAAGTTTCACTTATAGGCTAGTTTGTCTTGAAAGTGCATATGTTATACATCATGTCATTTTTGTGAGAATTCTTCTACCTAAATAGAAGATTTGATTGTGGACTAATTTTTTTGTCATAGTAGAACAAGCAAAAGAAATGAATTTTCCCTAAGATTTTTTAAGACATTCACTTCAAGAATAACCCAACAAGTATTACTTTGTAATTAAAGGATGATGACTAATATAAGAAGTAGAGTCATAAATTCAGACTACAATAGAGATGTGCCAGTCTTACAAAATAAGGGTCGCACTTAATTTGAGGTTTGTGTTACTAAGACCTATAAATTATTATTCTTATTGTAGAATGGTTAGATTATATAACACCATCAACAACCTTTTCTTTATAAGTTATAAGTGTCGAAGAGTGAAGTTGTCTATATTTATTGTGCTTCAATGCTTTATGATGATTGAAAAATCTGCCTACTTTAATATTACTGGTACCTTATAAAAGTTTGAAAAGTGAATAACTTTAATGTGATATATAAGTCATGTGTTAGTTCTTGAATCATAAACCAATAAAGAAACAAAGCTTCAATTCTTACAACATTGTGTCATACAGTTAGGATGTCATTAGCCAAATATAATATTTCTGACAAGAACCCTTTCATTTGAACTGAACAAGTTTGTCCCTTCACAAAAGTATTATATTTTGTTGGTAAAGATTGCATATTTTCTGTGATAATTCTTAGAAGATATTTTTCATACTTGCCACTTTTGTTTTGCTTTGGTTTTTGCAGAATAATTCTAAAAAGTACGTACTTTGCACTACTTCATGAGGCAGTTAAATATCTGATTTAAATAGGGATTTGGTATAGTCTTTGTTGCTTTAATTGCAGGTGATAAAGTTTGTTTCAATACACTCTGAGTACTTGAGGTACTTTATATCTTAAGATATTTCTTCTTAGTTGAATATTTGTTATGCAGTACAACCTTATGAAGTATAAGTATGTAGGATTCATGTGACCTATTAATCTTTTTATTACAATGCAAAGGAATTCAATCATTATGCTTGACCTTGAAAAATAATTGCTACAAGGCTATATCGTCTCAATCATTCTTTTATACAGGTCAAGCTAAGAATAAAAAAATACCTATTAATGCGAATATTGAAAGATCAAAAGATTGAAAGGAGCATCTTGTCTAGAAGAACTCCATAGAGTTCGAATATTTTGTGAGGGTTATTTGTAGTTGACAAAGAGTGAATATCAGGAAAAGTGAAATAAGATACATTTATGATGGGCTTTATATTGTGACCACATGTCTGCAAGAAAGATCTCCGACTAGAAATTATATTTTCAAATTTGAACTAGTGCCACGACCATTAAATTTAATCGAGATATATCACTTTTGTGAAAATGTTAACAGTGCAATAAAATCAATTATGCAGTTAGAGTTCATCATGGAAAATTATGTCTCACAAGGAAAAGAGATGATATCACCCATCACTTCATTGAAATAGATCATGAGAAACTTCCACTGTTCACTGACATTGCCAACATGCAATATCCAAATTGGTATTATATCTCTATGCCTCCAGGTTGTTGTTACACATGTGGTGCTTAGATTTTGAGTGATGTTAGAAGCGCAAAAGCACTGCTCCAATCTTCATTTTCACAATAAAATATATAACAAAAATTATACTAATATTTTGCTTCAAGAATTGCTCAAAATTCGGGCATCCGCTAGTGCAATGGTAATGTTGCGGCCTAGATATGTAATATCAATCTAGATATTGCATGTTGGTATGGTCTCTCATCATCTATTCATTGATTATAGGAATTAGCATCTTCTCTTTTCCAGATATCATAGTCCATAATAAACTATCACTTAATAATCAATTTTGTTGCATTGTTAACATTTTCCAAAAAATAATTTACCTTGACTAAATTAACTAGTAGTGACATTAATTCATAAGTAATTTTTTGTTGATAGAGATTTGTTTTCAGTTCAAACTTGAAAACATGATTCTCAGTTGGAGCCCTTTCTTACCTATACTTAGTCATAATGCAGAGCGCCTCGTAAATGTATCCTATATCACTCTTTTCACCATTCATTCCTTGTCAAAAAAATCCCTAACTGGATATCCCAAGTCCATGGAGTTCTTCAAGGAAATATTATCCTCTTCAATCTTTTTATTTTTCAATCTTGCATTAACAGATACTTTTAGGTTCCTACCTTGATCTACATAAATGAATTTTTGAGAAGATATGGCCTCATAGTGATTCTTGTTCTAGATAAAGCGCAATCATTGAACTTTTCCTCATCCTAAATAAATGGATTATAGATCACAGAAATTCTACATAGCTGAGTTCAAAGAAGGCTTTACCAAATAACAAGCAGCCAAATATATTAAAATCAAATATCATTCAATTAGAGAAGCTGATATTTTTACAAAAGCGCCATAGGAAAACAATGTTTGAGTTATCTTAGAGCTACAGTTGGAATATCCAGAAGCACTTGCATCAAGTGGGAATGATGTTAAGTGTCGTCAACTTAGCATTTTTCTCTTGATATTTTACTGTATCATTTGCATTATTTTGTTGAGAAGTTTTAGAATTCAAAAGCTATATGAAATATGTGGTGGATCACTATTTAAGAATAATCTAAGGGATCAATATCCACGATTTGATAGACTTCATTTTCTCCAGATCAGCTCTCTCCTTCTGACTTCTTTATAAGCTAGCCTTCAGTTCCCCGTCGATTATATCATATTGCCCATTTCATGAGGAAGGACTTTTATGCTCAGCGTGTATGATTTGGTGTTTAATACTGTTTAGAAAATTCTCTGCAGTGTGTGTTATACGGGGTGCAACTTTCAACATTAATATTGACTATACACATATATACATATACAAATGTATTATGGTATGTTTTTAATTTATTATTGTTATTAAGTGTAAACCAAAAATATGAAATGTCTCATTTTATTTTATTCACTTCTCTGCTTTATGTTGCTAAGTAGAAGCTTTTCTAGTTCTTTTGTGCATCGTCTTTGCTGTCCTAGTGAATCCTCTACTTTGCTTCAATTCAAGCAACTCTTTGGAATCTCTTCCTATGCAAATTTGTGTAATACAGTTTCTTTCCCAAGTACAATGCCTTGGATTGAGAGTACGGATTGTTGTACTTGGGATGGAGTCACTTGTGACATGTTAACGGGGTACCTTATTGGCTTGGAACTTAGTGATGGTCATGTTTGTAGAAATACTCGTCCCAACAGTGGCCTCTTGCAACTTCATTATCTTCAGACACTAAAACCTTACTCAAAATGACTACGGATAGTCTTCAATCCCTAATGACATTGTCCACTTGAGGAATTTAAGGCATCTAAACCTTTCTCATTCTAACCTTTAAGGTAAAATCCCAACATAGATCTCATACCTTTCCAATTTGGTTTCAATTGATCTTCTGGTTATGGGTGAACTTGATCAGAAAACATTCGAAAAGCTGCTTCAAAACATCATAATACTGGAGGCAGTTTATCTATCTCATGTCAAAATTTCATTGCGATACCTATGAATTTGTCTTCTTCTTTAAGGTTTGTAGACCTTGGATACACCAGTTTGCAAGGTGTTCTGACAAAGAGGTTTTTTCTTGTGCCCAACTTAGAAGGCTAAATTTTGGTGGGAATATGTCTCTAGTGAACTTCCTGATTCAACTTGCATCTTGAAGTTCTTGAATCACTTGAACCTTCAAGCATGTGAGTTATCTGCTTAAATTCCTGGTTCCATTGGAAACCTTACACAAATTAGGGACTTGATTTTCTGGAATAATCATTTCACTAAGCATATTCCTCCAGCAATCTCTAAATTGAAGCAACTCGCATGTTTATACATTCAGTCTAACTCCCTTGGGGGCGAAATTCTCGATGTATTCTCTAACCTCCAAGAGCTAGTTGAGTTGTATATTTCTAAAAACAGCCTCACTTATCCATTTCCCTCTTTAGTTTTAAGCTTGAGGAATCTTGAAAGCTTAGACTTGTCAAGTAATTTTCTGTCTGGTCCACTACCTAGCAATGTGACCATGCTTCAACAGTTAATTATACTAGAGTTATCTTATAACTCACTAAATGCAACCATGTCACCTTGTTTTTTTAGCATCCCTTAGATTACGTTGGAGCTTCACCGTAATCTATTCATTAGACTAGCTGATGAGATCAAAACAAAATAGTGGTCCTATTCCTCAAACTCTTCTGAATTCCACAAACGTATCCTTCCTTGGCCTTTCATCAAATAACATCGTGGATAATGAGGCGATAAGAATCATTTTTCCTAGCCTAACAACTTTGTTCTTATCAGCTTGTTAATTGAGTGCTTTCCACACTCAAGAAATTCGAAAACACTTGGGTTCTTGGATATTTTTAACAATAAGATTCATGGTCCAATCTCTGACTGGTTTAGTGGCATGAGATGGAACTCATTGTGGTACCTAAACCTTTCTCACAATTCATTAACCATCCACCTATAAAAATTTCATTACTATAAACTAGAATGTCTTGACCTTAAATTTAATTCCTTCAGGGTCTACTATCTTAATCCATTTGTAACATGAGTAGACTTGAATTTCCTGATTTATCAGACAACTACTTTAGTGACTCAGTTCTACATTGCTTGGGTAACATAGTCGAACTATCTGTGCCAGACTTAGGAAGAAACAATTTCAGTAGAAGATTTACACCCTTAAGTGTGGACAGAACTTCATTGAATACTGTTATCTTCAATATTAATCAATTAGAAGGACCCATATCTGGTGTCATGGGTTAGAAGTTCATGATACCGGGGATAATGCTATAAATGACACATTTTCAGGTTGGAATTGGCTACCTGGAAAGATTCTGCAATTTCTAGAAAAGTTAAACCTCTCTAAAAATATTCTTGTTGGACATATTCCTGAAGGTTCAGTATTTAACACATTTGGAAATGACTGGTGTCATGACACAAAGTTGGATCGTGACTAACAACCACAACACTTAGATTTGAAATCTCAAAACTTGAAGTCATCAATACAAGAGCTTCAAAACATATGAAATAGTAAATACAAGATGACTGATAAAGGAAAATACAACTCTTAAATGAAATACAAGAAAATGTCTCAACAGAACAATTATGACTAGGTAGCTAAGCCTCATCGTTGTAATTCGGGGAAAAAAAGGAGAACTCTATCAGAATTAGATCAACTACTAGGAGAGTCCCTGTGCTTGATCTACAGGGAGGAACATAGTAGGGGTGCATACACTAAAATGTACCCAGTAGGTTCAACCAACTAGGTAAACGAAATCAGATAGCATGTAATAACTAAGAACCCTTTCACCTGCCATGTAAAGGTTAGTGCGCAATATATATATCAATATAAGAACAAATAAAGATAGCAAGTATAATCAATGATGTAGTTCAAATGAAATATACGAATGCAATGCATGGTGTAGAATCCCTACTTTCGCACAGCTAGTGTACACATCTATTGAGCTAAAGCTAGAGGTAGAACCTATGGGGACCTCAAAGATAGTATATAAAAATCTATCAACCTTGCTACCTCTGAATGGTCAAAGGGTGTTACAATATCTCAACCTTTCCACCTCAGTGTAGTTAAGGGGTTTTAAAAAATGTTACAACCTAACCTTTCCACCTCCGCATGGTCAAGGGGATTTAGGAAAGGTGGTACGATATCTCAACCTTGCCATCTCCAAGTGGTTAAGAGGTGGTACAGATGCAACATGAAGTAAATACATGCCAACGTCACAAATCAATCCATATGACAATATTATAATAAGGTGATCGATAAATAATAATCATAGAATCAGAAAGGAAATGCAAAGTGTCACAACTGGTACCACAAGCCATCAACAAGTCTCAAATTGCGACACTTTCAATAATATCCAAATATACCAATAACGCCGGACTTCTTGTGACCTCAAATATCATCAATTACCATAAAATTTCTCAAATAAAATCTCAAGTCTCATATTTTTACAAAAACATCCTAAAGAGTTTCGAATATGAAGGATATATCTCAATTTTCTAACAAGTTCACTATCTACTCCAATTCCAATACAACTGATATCTTACTTTCGCCAAAAATACTATCATTCTAATTTAATTACACATAAAACAATCCAAATCTTATGAATATCATATAAAAATATCCAATAACTCACATCTAGTCCCAAAAAGATTAGTTGAACCTACTTTAATGCCAAAGTCTCACTCAAACCAAGCTTTTCGACAATCAAAGCCATAAAAAATGAGCTCAAACCAATCAACCACTATAAAGAGTAGGTAATACTAAGGGGAGTGACATGGATAAATGCATCTGGTAACTTATCTTTCGGGAGGAATACTAGGCAAGTCATTGGGAAACACATACAAAAATGCATTCACCACTGGAACCGATTCAAGAGTAGGTGACTCGGCCTCACATCTTTGACCCTCACAATGTGATGAATACACCCCTTGGAAATCATCTTCTAGGCCTTAAAGTAGGAAATAAGCCAACCTTTAATTGCGAAGTTACTACCCTTCTATTCAAGACCAGGCTCATCCGGAAGCTGAAACTTGACCTTCTAGGTTCTACATACTATAGAGGCATATGAGGCATGCAACCAATAAATCCCGAGAATCACATCAAAATCAAACATCTTAAGTTCCACAAGATTACGCTGGAAGACTTTATGCAACACAAAAATAGGATAACCCCGATAAAGTCTATGAGAAATGTCAAATTCACCCATGGGAGTACAAACTGAAAAAGGGTTCCCTCAAAATTAAGGGATTCAAGCCAAACTTAAGAACCACTAGAGGAGTCACAAAAATAGATTTGCACCCATATCAAATAAGGAATAAAGATCAAAATGAAAGACTTTTCACATACCAGCCACAACATGTAGAGCTTCCTCAACTCCAGGATGAGCATGAAGAGTATAGAACCTATTGTTCCTTGGGGAATCACCTTGAGGAGCTCTTGGTTGTCTTTGAGCACCTTGAGACACTTGACCTTGAACATCTTGAGTAACCTTAGTGCAATTATAAATCTTATGGTTCTTATCTCCACACCCATGGCATGCATCAAATTCCTTCAACAAGTACCTGAATAATTCTTTCCACAACTAGCACATGAGAGAGGTATTGGCCCACCTCCAACTTATGCCTTAGAAGAAGGTACCCTAGCATTAAAAACCCTAGAATTAGAATTCTTGGCCATGTTCGAAGTGACCATAACCACCACCATTGGAGATAGAGAACCATCCATCATAACGGGTCATCTTAGAATCATGCAGACTCTTCTCCTTGAGCTTCTCTCCCTCAATTTATTTAGCATATGTCATGAGCCCGAAGATGTCCATGTCTTAAATGAGCATAGCTATGTGACATTCCTTCTCAATTGAGTTAGAGATCCCAGAAATGAACTTGTGCATTCTTGCATGGGGGCGTCCACAAGCATAGGAGCATACTTAGATAGCTTGGTGAATATAAGAGCATAGACCCTCACTCATATCACCCTACTTAAGGTTGATGAACCCAGTCAGTTTGGCTTCCTTAAGTTCAAGAGGGAAGAAATGATCAAAAATGCAAACTTGAACTATTCCCAATTCACAGCATCACTACTAACTCTCTCCATCAACCATTGAGTATACCACACTTGAGCCACATCTTTCAACTAATAAGCAGCCAATTCAGCCTTCTTTCAGAAGTGACTTCTATAATAGTCAACACCTTAGTGAGCTCATTGGTGGCCTCTAGAGCATCCTTATTAGACTTTGACCCACAAAACTCTGGAAGATTCATCTAGGCGAAATCCCTCACCCTAAATAATGGAGTGGGATCCCAAGGAAGGTTAGTTTGTCTAGTTTGAGAAGTCACTACCTAGGTAGAATAGCAAAGGTCGTATGGAATTTACCATTAGAGATAGGCTCTTCCATAGGCCCTTAAGGTGCTTGGCCCTCATTAGCTGGGGCTGGTCTTGGTAGGTGTGCACTTTCTCAAGACATCTTCTATAATGTATCAAGGGCATCATCAGGACAAGAAAACTACAATATACTATTCAAAGCATGACATAAGATATGAAAAAGTGAGATAATTCCTAAAACACCATCATAACCCCCCACTCATAGATTTGGTGCACTTTACACCTATGACTAGAACCCTACGCGATGCAACATGTTAGACTCCGAAGATCATCTACAAACCTAGTGCTCCGATACCAAGCTTGTCATGACCCAAACCTAGGGTCTAGGAGTGACTTGGCAAATAGGAACCTGAGAGTCCCCAAAATAGCCTCAAAGTATCCAAGTTCACATTATATGTTTAGAAGCATATTCGAATAGTAAACATATAGATCTATGGATGGATAAGTAAGACTCACTCTATAGGGATGTCACAGGGAAAGGGAGTAACACGAAACCATATAACACATAACATATAAATACTAAGGGTCAGGTAAGTATGATTCACTGTATGGGACAATTCAAGATTTAGGATCTTTCACATCATAACATATAACCATATCATAAAGCTCATAACCAATCCACATAACCATAATCATTAATTAGCCATATATATAAGCAAAGTCTCCAAATACAACACTTAGCATATAACATACAAGAGTTTACAAGATGTCCAACAATTTCTCTAGTCATAAGATAGGATGGGGGCCAAGCCATACCCCGAGCTTACCCTCAAATGTAAATAGCATAAACAAAAGCTCTAAAGGTAGAGGAATGGTGGTTTGTCTGTTTAATATTAGACTCACCACAAAAAGTAAATCTTAAGATCCAAGCAAACCATCGTACAATGGATGAAAGTAGTCCTCAGTCCCTACATGGTTTGATTATGTTGGCAAAGGTATGTGTTAGTGTGTTTGAATGTACTAAGTATGTAGGCATGCAATGTATATGACTTATCAAAAGTACATTAAGTGTTAGATGGCTAGGGAACATAATATAGAAAGAAATATATATCCAAAGGACTATAATATATCAATATGACATGAAATTCGTGGTGCATGAAATACAAAATGCTTATATAATAAGGGATGAGACCTCAACCGATATATAAGACCAAGTGAGCTATTACTCGAAATCCTAATGCTATCCCCACATCGGAAAAGAGATGGTCTACTTGCTAAAGGTAAACAACACTTCTCCATATGGGCCTCCCATTTCGGAGAAGTGACCCTCCTTATGGGCCTCCTTTTTTGAATAGGATTTTTACAATTTATCATATCATGTCAATGTTGTAACCATACGTTATGGGCCTCCTATTTCAGTGAGAGTTACCATATACATATACCTTTGGTAGCACATAGTTCAAGGAAATAGAGAGGACCCTTTATGATAGCCCTGATGCCCCCAATCCATCAGTCCAACTTCATCATCCCACAAGAATACATAGACATATATATGATTTCAAATGAGATACAAGTCATTTCAAGTCACTTTAATGCATAATTGAGACTAAAATCCAAACATCATTCACAATAATTCATACTTGTGCTCAAATGCCAAATCATAATATATATCATACTTTTCATTCATAGGAATAGCCCATTCACAATATCCAAATGAGGTTTAAATACCCAGTATGCTCAATGAGCCAATATCATAGACATTTATCTGATCATATTCTTGTCATAACCATATGAGTGAGCTTAACTCACAAATTCACCTTCATAAAAACATATGAGGGCTTAACCCACTTCGTAATCTAATGTTCATGAATGCATATGCTATGAATGAGATAAGAACAACATGGGTAGTACAGATTCAACCTTAAATAAACAATACATTATGAAATTCAAGTAAGGACATAAGTAAAATTCACATTTAAATCATAATATAAATAACCCATGCACCAATCAAGATTTAAATAGGATATGCACTTTCAGCACTTCATAACTTCGATGCATTTAGGGCTTAAATCACTTTAAAATTAATAAATAAATATAGCCCATATATCATTGAATTTAATAAACAATAATACTGAAAATTCATATTTAAAGTAAGCTAAAATTTCATGAAATTCAAGTGAAAAGAGTTTGGGTCTTCTTGGTTGGAAAGGACCAAAAATCAATCCAACATACCTTAGGTATTGAAGGAGATTCAAGAAGAAATTGAAGAAGAATGAGTCTTTCCTTAGTTCCCAAGATCAGATTCACAAGAGCCCTTTGAGAGATTGTTCTTAAGAGTGACTTGAGAGAATTCTAAGTGTGAGGAATGAATTTGAATAAAGAAAATAAAGTATAGGTCATTTGAATGTCTTTAGGTAGCATAGAAGGTCACAAAACAACCTTAGGATAAACCATAAGTATGAAAACAATATTAGTGAAACGAGTTGGAAAATTGAAATTTTCATATCAGTGAGGACCATACGATCGGTGACAATCTATAGAACTGTATACATGTCTGTGATCCAACATTTGGAAAATTTTCACTTGATGAAGGCCCAAAATGGTAATCCCATACTTAGAATGTTTAAACGAAGTCATCCATACGGAGGGTGGTATAGACCATACTAAGCCACACGGTACATGTGCCTCCTCCATTCCACATCCCTTAGAAAAATCCTTCACCATTAAGTTCCGAGATGGTGATCCAATACTTAGAAAAAATTTCACTCTGAAAGCCATACGGGAGGCCATACGGATCATACCACTTTTTACGCATTGTATATTTGGCCATGCCACCTTGCTTGGTCTCAAAACTATTAGATTTCAAGACTAAGGCTACCACATATTCCATGAAGCCTCACACGAACCTTATAGGGTCCATATGTGGCATGCCTTAGTCTAGAAATCAACATTTAAGTTCAACACCATACACAAGGCCAAGGTCACTCCAAGGAGGCTCCATATGGTCTGTATATCCTTACATAGACTTTGAGGGCTTTCTTGTAGCTTACCTTGGTCTAAAACTTTCTAAACCCAAATTTTCAAGCTCTAATGAGGTCATACAACATCCAGGTGCTTATATATTCTTTATCATTATAGAATAGATACAGATATTATAGATTCCAAACGATAGTTATGGTCTTAGCATTATATATGTGTGTGTTTATGCGTGTGTGTATATATATGCACACACTTTACTCTACCCTACCTGGAAGGCAGTTTTGTCAGTACCTAAAATTCAGGTATGATGACACTTGTCACGACCTAAACCTATGGCCTAGACATGACACAGTGATTGAGAAACCCAAAGGAACCCCAAACAAGACTCTTAACATATTAAACACACATCCTTGGTCATGGAAGCAAAATAAAAGATAACAAGAGATATAAATAATGAAAAATTGACTAAGGTATGTATTTTATAATCATAAAATACCCAAGAGTCAAGCTTAAAGCATAAGTACATCAATTGTTCCAACAATACCTCTAAACATAGATTGGAGCTGGGGCCAAGACACTTTTCGGGCTCACCCTCATAGTATCAATTGTTCAACATAGAGAAATAACAACGGGAAAGAGTAATATAGATAGTGTCCTCGGACTTGAGGACTCACCAAAGCCTATCTTCAAAGCACTAAACTAGCCACGTGGAGGATGATCGAGGTGCTCCAGTTCCTATATGGTAATATTATATAGGCATAGAGTACGTATTAGTATATTTAAATGTACTAAGTATGTAGGCTATAATGCAACAAAACCTAGGATAACATAGTCAAAATGCATAGTTATAAGCAATGGGTAGGTATAATATCAATATAGCATGCATGATCAATGCTTGAGGTAAAACATGCTTGTAAATCGTATAACTTGCAAATATAGATTACATGTGTGGAAAGAGACCATAATCATAGACCAACGAATCTATTACTTGGAATCAAAGTCATTTCATCCCCTTGGAAGGTGATTGAGTCATGTACCCTCAAGATGGTAGTATGAGCTTGTCACCTTCGAATAAGGTGGTCAAGTTATCTACCCCTCAACATGGTAGTACGGGCATGTCACCCCTCGACAAGGTGGTTACAGTATATATCCCTCAATAAGGTAGTATGACATATCACTCCCCAACAAGGTGATTGAGGCATGTCACCTTGAAACGACCCCAAAAAGTGCCTGAAAATATATCTCAAAAGTTCTAGAAATCATAATTTTCATATATCTCAATATCTATGTATGATATCAAAAATCCAACTTTATATTCTTGATCAGGGAGAAAAATTGAGAAGGGAAGATGTCTAACCCTGATTTTAAAGCAACCATAAAAAAATTGATTTTCCCAAGTTTGCACAAAATAGTGATGTTCTGCGATGGTACCGCGGCGCACAACCATTGCAGACTAGTGTAAAAGTTGTCTCTATGATAGGTCCATGTCACAGACTAGATGCGGACCTGTGTATTTGCTGCCAATGATTCTAATCTAGGTCCGAGGCCTTTGGGTCTTGAGCTTAAGTCTTCCTATGCATGAAAATACCTATACTTAGCCATATTTCACCATGATATCATACAAGACATTCCCCAATAGTTTGTCAAACACCTAGACAAATATTTCACCCCAAAGTTCAAGTCCAAAATCTTATTTGGATCCTAAGGATTTCACTCTGGTTTCACGTCTCCATTTTCAATCTTTATCAAGGATTCTCCAAAGTCAAGGTATGTGAGTTTCAACCATTGGGTCCTCTCACCCATGATGCCAATCATCATCAACATCAACATACCCCAGTGCCTCTAAAGGCTCCTGCTCATTGTGGGGTAAAAGGGGGTCGGATGTACACAACCTAATTCCTTTGTTTAAAAACATAAAGCGACTATTTCCAAATGACCCATGAAAAGTATCAAAAGTTGCATTGACTAACTGCTACTTTACAAATGAAAGAAGCGCCGACAGTTTAAAGAGCCATTTTGCTTTATTCCATTCATAAGTTTATTTACTCATGGTTCTTACTTACTATGAATTTGACTATGAACTATGTTGGGTTTTCACAAAAGTGTTGATTGTTTAAGCATGTTTTGAGTTATGAATCTTGGATCTATCTTGAGATTTGATGAAGGGTTTTGATGTATATTGCATGATGGTATTACACAATGTTGGTGGGTAGTCTTACATTGGATTTTTTTGCATGATTTCACTCTTGAATTGTATATTTTACACTATCATTACACACCAGCCAAGTGTTTGATAAAATGTCTAGTTATGGATTCTTGAGTTGTTGAAGGTCTAAAGTATCGCTTATGATTTGAATGACTTTATGATGATGAAAGAAATGTATATGTGTGTCATTTACTCTATAGTGTTGTGAGTTTACAAAGCCTCTCTTGGGGGATTAGAGGCCCGAATAACCACATTAAGGGGTTGGTGCCTCATTTGCCTCACTTGGGAGGTAGTAGGCTCGGGTAACCGTATTTGTGGGTTCATACCTTAATTGCCTATCTTGGGAGATAGTAGGCCCATGCTACCATGATTTGTTGGTTAGGGTATATACCTCAATGAACAGATTGAGGGGTTTGTACCTGCATTGCCTCGCTCGGGAAGTAGTAGGCCCGTGCTACCATATTGGGGGTATGTACCTCAATAACCATATTGAGGGGTTTGTACCTTAATAACCTCTCTAAATAGGTGGTAGGCCTTGGATATTCTATATTGATGGTTAGTTCTTACACATGTATTATGTGGTATGTTAGCATGATTTACTCTAAGCGTCATCCATGCATACCATACTGCTATATGCTTATCCATTACCTATGTTTATGCATTTTCAATTATGTTTCTTATTGCTTGTTGCATTGCATCCTATATGCATAGTACATTTAAATATACTAATGCATACTCTATGCCTACATGATGTTACCATGTAGGAACTCCTCCATGTGGGTAGTACGATCTCTCTCAAGCTAGATGGTGAGTCCTCAACTTTGAGGATGTTTCCTTTTACTCTTATGTTATGCTAAGACTCTCTTTCCTTTATTTATATGCTTGGATTATAAGGATGAGCTCAGTTGCGTGTCTTGGCCCTCGCTAAGTTCTATGTGTAGAGGTGTTGTTGGACAAGTTATGTAATGATGCTATGAGATTGACTCAATTGACTCTTTAATGTTTTATGATATGGAAAATTTTCTTTAGTCCATTATCCTAGCTTTGTACTTTTGTTGTTGTGAAACGGCCCCAAAAATTCCTGGAAATGTTCCTAGGAAGTGCTCTAAATTGTAATATCCATATATCTCAAAATTTGTGTGTCATATCAAAAATCTGATTTCATGTTCTTGTTCAGAGTGTCAAAATTAGGGGAAAAAGTGTCCAACACCTATTCTAGAGCAAACGATTAGCAATTTCAATTTTCCAAATGTCAGATTTCAATGAGCTTTTTGTGCCCCTAATGCGATACACCAAGGGCGCACACTTGTGTTAAAATTTTGCTAGTTTTGTCTTCGGTCCAAGACTTTTATGTCTTATCCCTAAGTATTCCCAAACATGTATTTACCTATACATAGTCATATTTCACCCTCATATCATCCTAAAGATTCCCCAATACTCACTCAAACACTTAGCTATATTTTCACTCCTAAATTCAAGACTCAAAACCTTTTCCTGATTTAAGGAATTCCTTCAAGGTTCTTCTTCAATCTTCAAGTCTCCACCTCCAATCTTCACCAACTTCATCTCCAAGCTAAGTTATGTGGGTTTCATTCATGGGTTCCTTTCACCCATGATATCCAAGATCTCTTTACTCAATAATTGCATGATTTGAAGTTGATTTATTCATGGGTCTTAACTATTATTAAAATCACTGCACACTATGTTGAGTCTATGATATTGTGACTATTTTACTATGTTTGGAGCTATGAATCTTAGGTCCATGGTGAGGATTGATGAAGGGTCTTGATGTATATTGTTTTAGGGTTGTACCAAGTACCTATTGTTCGCTTTACGCTGATCTTTCTAGTATGATTTTACTCTTGGATTACATAGTTTTACACTAGCATTGCACAACCTCTAAGTGTTTGGTAAAATGTCTTGTTATGGTTTCTTGAGGAATTTAAGGTCCAAAGCTTGAGATATGATATGAATGACGTTATGACTATGGAAAGAGCATATGCATATGATATATTCTATATAAAGTGTTGCATTAGACCATACCCGATCCAGGGGGACTAAGAGATCGTGTAACCAAGTTGAGGGGTTAATATCTCAAACACCAGCGTGGTAGGTAAGATATGCCACTAACCTAGTTAAGGGTTTTGTACATCATACACTAGGGTAATGGGCAAGACATCGCTAACCTAGTTGAGGGGTTCGTACTTCACATACCAAGGTGATGGGTGAGATCATCACTAACCTAGTTGAGGGGTTTGTACCTCACACACCAAGGTGATAGGTGAGATCATCATCAACCTACCAAGGGGTTTGTACTTTGGAAATCTAACTTGGTCTATTCTAAATATATGATACCCTATGTAAGCATAAGTTACTTAAGCATGTGTTACTTAAGCATTGATCATACACGTTTTATTGTTATAGTATGCCTATTGCCTATTGTTATGCATTTTAATTGTCATACCTATATCGTGTTAAATTGCATCCTACGTACTTAGTACATTCAAATGTACTAATGCATACTCTTGCCTATATTATACCACCATGTAGGAATCAGAGCCCAAGTTGATCATCCTCCTTCTCCACGTGGCTAGTTAGGTATTACTCAAGTTATTTGGTGAGTCTTCCATTTTGGAGATGTTTATCTATATTTCTATAATTATGTATTGAGACACACTTCTATATGTTCTATTTTAACTATGAGGGTGAGCCTAGTTTCTTTATCTTGGCCCTCACTCTTATATATGTTGTAGGGTTCTTTGTTGGACATGCAATGTACCTATGATGTACGTTTTGACTTTTTGTTTCTTGAATATGATGTTATGAAAGCTTTCCCCTTAGTCCCTTTGCCCCTATTCTTATTCTTTATGTCTTTTATATGCTTCCTCGATGAATGATGTGTATTGATAAATCAAGAGGCTTGTTTGGGGTTCCTTCGGATTCCCCATTTGCCATGTCACAAACCTAGTATCTGAGCACTAGGTTGATAGATCCTCAGAGTCTAACACGTAGCATCAATTAGAGTCTCATTCATGGTTATGAAGCACGTCATGACTATGAATAGGAGGCTATGAGTCATTTTAGGAAATATTTTCCTTCTTCATGTTCTAAGTCTTGTTATAGAGTTGTGGTAAGTTTTTCCTCCTAACAATTATTATTTTCTATGCTAGATCATGTCTAACACTCGAGGAAAAGGGCTAGAACTCCCAAGAAGAAACCTACCAATAGTGAGATCTATAATGCTATCACTAGACTTGCTAAAGTTGTGGCCTACCAAGTCAATCAAGGGGCCCAAGCCCCTCATGCTACTACACCAGGAGCTAGAGTAAGGGACTTTATAAGGATGAATCCTTCGGTGTTCTATGGGTTAAAGGTCAATGAAGATCCACAAGACTTCATTAATGAGGTCTACAAAATTTTAAATATCATGGGTGTTAAGCCAAATGAAAAGGCGGAGTTGGAGGCATACTAAATCAAAGAGATAGCCTAAGTATGGTATGATCAATGGAAGGGGGAGAGGGAAATTGTTAATATAGTGCTTTAGAAGGAGATCAAATTGGGTTTTCTTAGTCGATTCTTCCCTCTTGAGCTTAGGGAAGCTAAGTTGATAGAGTTTATAATTTAAAGAAAGGTTACATGAGTGTCAAGGAGTATGCCCTCAAGTTTAATCAACTTTCAAAGTATGCTCCTCATTTCATAGTCGATCCTAGATCTAGGATGAATAAGTTCATGATGGGTTATCTGATTTGGTGAGAAAAAATTGTTGGTCCACTTTGCTAATTAATGACATTGACCTATCCCAATTGTTGATATATGCTGAGCAAATGGAGGAATAAAAGTTGAGAAAAGGAGAGGTCATGAGGCCAAGAGGACGCGTTTTGAGGGTAAGTTCCAAAAAGGTAACCAGTTCCATCAAGGTTGGGGGTCTTTTCATGCTACCAATAGGGGATTTACGAATGACCTCCCTAGGCATCAAGGTGTTGGTGGTGTGGCTCCTATTGATATGTGTCCTAAATATAGAGGGGTCATAGAAGCCCATGTTTGGAAAGTTCTAATGCATGCTTGGAATGTGGGGAGCTTGGTCATAAGAAGATAGATTGTCCAAGAAACTGTGGCAAAGGCTGGGGTGCAAATAAGTTTCCATTGGATAGGGGTGGTCATCAAGGTGGTGCCCCAAGGCACCATCGATCTTATGCTCTACATGGGAGGGAAGGCATTGGTGAGTTTCTCTAAGTTGTTACTACTATTTTGAAAATCTTTGACTTTTATGTATATTCTTTGATTAATCTGGGTGCCACACTTTCCTTTGTTACCCCTTTTGTTGCTAAAAAGTTCCATGTTGACCCTGAGTTGTTGCATGAGTCATATGAATCTACTCCTCTTGGTGCATCTATTGTTGATGGGAAAGTTTATAGAAGTTGTCCTATTTGCATCTTGCATAAAGTGTTGCCTTGTGATCTTGTTGAGTTAGACATGGTAAATTTTGATATCATTCTTGGGATGGATTAGTTGTATGCCTACTATGCTTCTATTGATTATAGAACCTGTAGGGTTAAATTCCTATTTCCAAATGAACCCGTCCTTGAGTGGGAGAGTCAAGATATAGTGGTCAAGGGTAGATTCATCTCTTGTGTTAAAACACGTAATTTGATCTCTAAGGGGGTATCTTTACCATCTTCTGAGAGTTAAGGATATGAAGTCTAAAGTCCTTCCTATAGAGTCGGTCTTGGTTGTAAATAAGTTCTTTGATATCTTCACAAATGACCTTTCCAGTGTTCCTCTCGAAAAGGAAATAGATTTTGGCATAGATCTCCTTCCCGATACTCAACCTATTTCTATTCTCCCTTATCGTATGACCTCGATGGAGTTAAAGGAGTTGAAGGAAAAATTGAGGGACTTGTTGGAGAAGGGATTTATTACACCTAGCCAATCACCCGGGGGTGCTCTGGTGTTGTTTGTGAAAAATAAGAATGCGTCCTTTAGGATGTGTATTGACCACCCCCAACTCAATAGAGTCACCATCAAGAATAGGTATCCTCTTCCAAGGATATATGACTTGTTTGACCAATTACAAGGAGCTAGCCATTTCTCTAAGATTGATCTTCGGTCTGAATATCATCATGTGAATGTAAGGGAGTGTGATATTCCCAAGATGGCTTTTCGGACTACATATGAGCATTATGAGTTTATTGTGATGTCTTTTGGGTTGACCAATACATACGACAATCTTCATAGACCTAATGAATAGGTTATTCAAACCGTACCTTGATTCCTTTGTTGTGGTCTCCATTGATGATATTTTGATCCATTCACATAGTAGTGAGAAGGATATCGGTCATTTGAGGGTTGTGTTGCAAAGATTAAGGGAGGAGAAACTGTATGCCAAGTATGAAAAGTCTGAATTTAGGTTGAAGGATGTTGCATTCTCATGTCATGTTATGAGGGGGAGTTTGGTATCAAGGTAGATCATAAGAAGATCGACGTGAGTAGGAATTGGCATAGACCATTGACTCCTTTGGATATTCGGAGCTTCTTGGGCCTAGTGGATTATTATAGAAGGTTTGTGAATGGGTTGTTCTCCATTACTTCCCCTATGACCAAATTGACTCAAAAGAAATAAATTTGTATGGACTGATGAGTGTGAGAGGAGCTTCCAAACATTGAAAGATAAGCTTGTGTCCGCTCCTATTTTATCTGTCACGACCCAAGCCTAGGGCCTAGATATGACACTGCACAAGGGGAGCCTGAAAGGTCCCAAAGAAAGCTTCTTAAAGCATTATTACACATCCTTGGTCACGGAAACAATAATCAACCATCAAGAGATAAAATAATGGGAAAACCGGAGTTATGGAAAAGCACTTCCATATCATCATAATCAAGAGACAAGAATTAACTCATTTCATAGATATATAACATTCCATAACCACCTCTACTATATAGATAAGAGCGGGGTCCAAGACAAAGAAAACGGGCTCACCCTCATAGTCAAATGGAAGATAAAGAAGAGTGTCTCAATACATACCAAGTGATATAGTAGACTAAGGTTCCCGAAGGGGAGTACTCACCAACTAATTTGAGTAGCACCGATCTAGCCACGTGGAGGAGGATGATCAACTTGGGCTTCAATTCCTATATGGCGATATCATATTGTCAAGAGTATGCACTAGTATATTTGAATGTACTAAGTATGTAGGATGCAATGCAACAGTAGATAGGCATCGTAATCAAAATGCATAATATTAAGCAATAGGCATAATATAACAATATGACATGTATGATCAATAGTTAAGTAAACATGATTAAATAACTCATGCTCATAAAGGATATCATATATATAGAAGAGACCAAGCTAGATATTCAAGGTATAAACCCCTCACATGGTTGATGATAATCACACATTATCAACATGATAATGAAGTATAAACCCCTCGCATGGTTCATGAGTATAAACCACCAACATGGTTACCCGGGCTCTTATCCCCCCAGATCGGGTATGGTGTAATGCAATATTTTGTATAGAGTATATCATATACATGATCTTAGTTCATCATCATATTATCATTTATATCATATATCATATTTTGGACGTTCAACTACTCAAGGCACCACATCTGGACATTTTATCAAACACTTGGTGGGTGTGAAATGATAGTATAAACCATGCAATTTGGAGATGAAATCATGTAAGAAAATCCATTGTAAAACTATCAATCACCTTTCAACACCCATAAGACATATACATCAAAACCCCTTATCAAATCTTATAATAGATCTCAGATTTATAGCTTAGAACTTAGCAAAACAGTCATAACCTTACATAGCTTTAACTTAGTTTGCAGTCAATTTCATAATAAGCAAGATCCATTTGCCAATCAACTTTAAATCATCCAATTTAAGTAAAAAGAGGCTTGGGTATCATGGGTGAGAGGAACCTATAAAATAAACCCACATACTTTATCTTATAGATGAACTTGGTGAAGATTGGAGATGGGTCTTGAAGCTTGCAAAAAAAGAACCTTGAAGGATACCTTAGCTTCGAATTAGGGTTTGAGACTTAATTCTTGAGAGAAATATAGGACTAAGCGTTTGAGTGAGTATTGGAAAATGTTGAGGATGATATGAGGGTAAAATAAGGCTAAGTATAGGTAAAAAACTTATGGGAACCCTTGGACACAAGAATTTAAAGCCTTGGATAGGAAAATAAAAAAATGCTCAAAATAAGGCACTGGTGCATTGCGTCAGTGTTGCGGAATACCCACTGGAATTTGCATTCTTGAATTTTTGTAATTTCTAAATCTTTACTCTTAAATAGGAGTTAGACCCTTTTCACCGTAATTTGGACCACCTGAACAAGAATCTGAAGTTGGATTTTCGAAATAATAAATGAATTTTGAGATATATGAAAATTAAAATTCTAGGCATTTCAAGGCACATTTTTGGGCACTTTTTGGATGCTTGTAGTATCTCCCCCTTGGGAAAATTTGTACCCTAATGTTAAACAGAGGCACAAGACCAGAGTGATATAACAAATCAGCCCCAACAAGAATGCAACATAAGATGTAAAACACCATTTTCAAATTCTCAACATAAGTGTAAAATCATCATAAGTTTACCAACTTAAATATGAATCCATATGAATGATTTAGGTGCTAAAATATGAGAGTTGCAATCACATAGGGGACTTAGGCTTGGTACCTTACGCTTGACTGGAGTGATAAAGATAAGGATATAACTTTTTCATGTTCACTTCGGCCTCCCATGGAGCACTTTCGACTTGTTGGTTCCTCTAAAGGACCTTAATGGATTCCACCTCTTTGTTCCTCAATCTCTTTACTTGCCTATCCAAGATCTGAAATGAAACCATGTTATATGTCTATTTATCCTCAACAACACCAATGACATTAAGTAGCATAATAGCATTAGGACATATTTCCTCAATATAAAGACACGAAACACCAGATGACCCGAATTCATTTCACTAGGCAACTTCAACTTGTAAGCTACCTTGCCAACTCTTTTTAAGACCTTATAAGGAGCACCTTGTCTTGGACTCAACTTCTTACTTTTTATCAAAACGGACCACACGTTTAATTGGAGAAACCTTCAACCAAACACAATCACGCACTTTGAATTCAAGGTTTCTTCTCCTCACATTGGCGTAAGATTTTTCTTGATAACTTTGGTTTGTTCTTAACTTTTTCCTAATCATCCTAACCTTCTTAACAACATCCATAACCAGATCCAGTCCCAATAAATCTACCTCTCCAACCTTAAACAAACTGACTGGGACCTCCCCATAAGCCAACTTGTCCTCCACATCACCAAAAATTATACTTCTCCTCCACGCGGCTAGTTCGGTACTACTCAAGTTAGTTGGTAAATCCTCCATTCTAGGGATATTTATATATATTTCTCTTATTATGTATTGAGACATTCTTCTTTATGTTCTATTTGACTATGAGGGTGAGCCCGATTGCTTTGTCTTTGCCTCCGCTCTTATATATGTAGTAGAAGTGTTTGTTGGATAGTCTATCTATCTGTAATATGAGTGTTGACTCTTTGTTTTTTGACTATGATGTTATGCAAGCTTTCCCCTTAGTCTTTTTGCCCCTATTCTTATTCTTTATGTCTTTTATATGCTTCAACAACTAATGATACGTATTGATAAGTCAAAAGTCTTATTTGGGGTTCATTCAGTTTCCCTATGCGCCCTGTCACGTCTAGAGCTTAGTCTTGGGTCATGAAAAACTTGGTGTTAGAGCACTTGGCGCTTAATTCTCCTCAATATCCAACACACCACATTGATTAGAGTCTTATTCATGGTTGTTTGTGCACCAGAACTATGAGTAAGAGGCTATAAGATGTTTTACGAAATATTTCCCTTCTTCTTGGTCTATGTCGTGCTATAGAAGTTAAGCTAAGTTTTTTCCCCTAACTGTTGTTCTTTGCTCTGTTAGATTATGCCTAACATAAGAGAAATAAGAGCCAGCATACTTAAGGAACAACCGGCTCATGGTGAGCTCCGAGATGCTCTCACTTTGCTAGCTCAACTTGTGTAGCTCAAGTTGTGGCCAACAAAGCCAACCAAGGAGCCCAAGCCCCTAATGATCCTACCTTGGCTTCTCAGGTGAGGGACTTTATGAGGATAAACTCATCGGATTTTAATGGGACTAAGGTGGATAAGGACTCTTAAGAATTTATTAATGAGGTATACAAAGTGTTGGCTATCATGGGTATGAGGTTGGAAGAGAAGGCAAAGTTGGCAGCATACTAACTCAAGAGGGTAGCACAAATATGGTGCACTCAATGGAAAAAGGAGAAAAGAAGCAACAATGTCATTCTATATTAGGTGTTTGAGGTGGTTTTCCTCAACTGGTTCTTTCTTCTTGAGATTAGGGAGGCCAAAATGGTAAAGTTTATGAATTTGAAGCAAGGACGCATGATCATGAGGGAGTATTCTCTCAATTTCAGCCAACTCTCTAAATATGTTCTACACTTGGTTTCTGACCCAAGATCTAGAATGAATAAGTTCATGATGGGTGTATCCGACTTGGTGAGTTAGGAGTGTCGGTCCGTTGTATTGATTAGATACATGGACTTGACCCACTTGATGACTTTTACCAAACAAATGGAGGAAGAAAATAGTTTAGGAAGAAGAGGGGTGATGAGGCTAAGAGGGCTCATTTTGAGGGTAAGTTCCAAAGTTACAAATGTTGGTTTCATCAAGGCCAAGGTTCTTCTCATGCTTCTAGTAGGAGGTTTGCCAATTACATCACAAGGGCCCAAGATGATGATGGTGTGGGTCCAAGATATGTGTCCAAGATGTGGTAGGGGTCATAGTGTCCCATGCTTGAGGAATATTAATGCTTGTTATGGTTGTGGAGAGGTAGGGTATAAGGTCATGGATTGCCCTCTAAATTGCAACAAGGATAAGGATGTTCTTCCTCAAGACCAGGGTGTTAATGTGGTTCCTTTGGGTAGAGGAGGCCAACAAGGTGGTTCCCCAAGGCACAATCAATTTTATTCTCTTCATGGGAGGCAAGGGGTTGATAAGGTTCTCTATGTTGTCACCAGTATGTTAAAAAAAATTGATTTGATGTGTATGTATTCTTAGACCCGGGTACCACTCTTTCTTTTATTACTCGTCTTATTGTCAAAAAGTTTCATGTTGGGCCCAAATTGTTGTGTGAGTCTTATGAGGTGTCTACTCCTATTAGTTCATTTATTATTGCTAGAAAGTTCAACAGAAATCATCCTGTTTGTATCGGGCATAAAATATTGCCTTGTGATCTTATTGAGTTGGATATGGTTGATTTTGATGTTATTCTTGAGATGGATTAGATACATGCATATTATGACTCTATTGATTGTAGAACTCATAGGGTAAAACTTCAATTCCCAAATGAACCAGTCCTTAAGTGGGAGAGTCATGATTCGGTGGTGAAAGGTAGGTTTATCTCTTACATTAAAGCCCAAAAGTTGATGTCTAAGGGGTGTATTTATCATCTTGGGATGGTTAGAGATGTGGATTCCAAAGTCCTTTCTATAGAGTTGGTTCTGGTTGTAAATGAGTTTCTTGTTGTCTTTCCAAATGACATTCCTGGTGTTCCTCCCAAAAGGAAAATATATTTTTGTATAGACCTCCTTCCCAATACCCAACCTTTTTCTATTCCCCCTTATCATATGGCTCCGATGGAGTTAAAGGAGTTGAAGGATCCATTGAGGGACTTGCCAGAGAAGGGTTTTATTAGACCTAGCCAATCACCTTGGGGTGCATCGGTGTTGTTTGTGAAGAAGAAGAATGGGCATCTTAGAATGTGTATTGACTACCAACAACTTAATAGGGTTAGCATCAAGAATAAGTACCCTCTCCTAAGAATTGATGATTTTTTGGACGAACTTCAGTGGGCTAGTCACTTCTTTATGATTAATCTTCGGTCCGGGCATCATCAAGTGAAGGTGAGGGAGTGTGACATTTCCAAGACGACCTTCCAAACTAGGTATCGGCATTATGAACTTGTGGTTATGTCTTTTAGGTTTACTAATCCACCAGCTATCTTCATGGATATTATAAATAGGGTCTTTAGACCCTATCTTGATTTTTTTATGGTGGTTTTTGAAACGACCTCAAAAAGTGCCTGAAAATGTGCCTCGAAAGTACCTGGAAGCATAATTTCCATATATCGCAAAATTTGTGCTTGATATCAATAATCCAACTTCATATTTTTATTCAGGGGGTCAAGTTAAGTGGTAAATGAGTCTAACACTGATTTCAGAGGAAACGAATCACAATTTCATTTTTCAAAAAATTGATTTCTAGTGGGTAATGCGCATTATTAGTGTGACGTCCATATTGTATTTTGTGCCCAGTTTTATAAGTTTTGTCCAAGGTTTTTGGGTCTTGGGACTAAGTGTTCCCATGCTTGAAAGTACCTATACTTAGCCTTATTTCAACCTCATATCATTCAAGACATTCCTAAATATTCTCTCAAACACTTAGACAATATTTCATGTCCAAATTTCAAGTCCCAAAACTCATCCGGATCTTAAGGTTCTCATTCAAGCTTCAAGCCTCCATCTCAAATCTTTTTTAGGGATTCTCCAAAGTCATGGTTTGTGGTTTTGTTTCATGGATTCCTTTACTCATGATACCCAAACGTTCTTTCACTTTAAATTGCATGATTTAAAGTTGATTTATTCATGGTTCTTACTTATTATGAACTTCACTGCATACTATGTTTGGGTTTCATGAAAGTATGATAGTTTTAGCATGTTTTAAGCTATGAATCTAAGATCTATTTTGATATTTGATAAAGGATTTTGATGTACATTGATTGATGGTGTTACTAAGTATCTATTGAGGGTTTTACATTGAAATTTCTAGAATGATTTTCTAGTGTGAATTGTATGGTTTTATACTAGCATTACATACCCGCCAAGTGTTTGATGAAATGTCCGTTTATCGTTTTCTTTTGGAATTGAAGGTCCAATGCATGTCGTATGAGTTGAATGACTATATGACGATGAAAGGAATATATGTATATGATATTATCTCAAGTGTTGGGAAATGACCAAGCCTCATTAGGGAGGTTATAGGCCCTGGTAACCTTGTTAAGGTGTTTGAACCTCGATCACCTCGCTTAAGAGGTGGTAGGCCCGTGCAACCTTGTTGAGCATTTTATAAGTGGATCACCTCGATCGAGAGGTGGTAGGCTCGTGCAAACTTATTGAAGGATTTGTACCTTGATTGCCTTGTTCGGGAGGTGGTAGGCTAGTGAAACCTTATCGAGGGGTTTGTACCTAGATAATCACGTTAAGGGCTTTGTAATCTATCAACCTTATTGAGGGGTTTATACCTCATCAACCATTTAAGGGGTTTGTACCTTATTCGTCTCTCCAAGGGGGTAGTAGGCCTTGGATATTCACTATTAATGGTCTCTCCTCACACATGTATTATGTTCTATAAAAGCGTGATCTTACTTCAAGTATCATTCATACATGTCATATTGCTATATGCTCATCCATTTCCTATGTTATGCATTTTATTTATGGTGCTTATCACGTAATTACACTGCATCCTAAATACTTAGTACATTCAAATGTACTAACGCATACTCTATATCTATATGATATCACCATATAGTAATCGGAGCCCAACTTGACCATTCTCCTCCACGTGGCTATTTCAACTTCTAATAAATTCTTTGGTGAGTCCTCCATTTTAGGGATGATGTCTATGATCTCATACTATATCTAATACTATCTCTTTTTTTATGTATATGTTAACTTTGAGGGTGAGCCTGGTAGCTTGTCTTGGCCCCTGCTAAAGGTGTTGTTGGACATGTTTTGTATTATGCTATGAGCTTTGGCTCTCTCTTGACTCTTGATGTTTATGATATGAAAGTTGTCTATTAGCCACGTTTGTCCCAGTTTTACTATGTCTTGTTGTATTTTATTGCTTTTATGACCAAGGATGTGTAGTGATATGTTAAAGGCTTTCTTGTGGTCACTTCAGGTTTCTCATACATCGTATCATGTCTAAGCCCTAGGCTTGGGTCATGACAAACTTGGTATTAGAGTACTAGGTTTTTAGGTCCTCGGTTTCCAATACACCACATCAATTAGAGTCTTATTCATGGTTATGAAGCACGCCATGACTATGAATAGGATGCTATGAGGCATTCTAGGAAATGTTTCACTTATTCATGATCTATGTCATGCGATAAAATTACGTCTCCTAGGACTTATTACTAATCCTTAGCTTTTACATTTAAGGATATATCTCAAGCTACTCAGGACATCTATATATCAAAGGAAAAGGTTCGAAATGCTCTATGGGTATTGGCCAAAGTGGTGACAAAATTAACAACTCAACTCAATCAACAAGTGAGTGCTCTCGAGACTTCAAATGGTAAGAGAAGGGGTAATGAGACCATGAAGGCCCATTTAGAAGAGAAGTTTCAAAGTATCAAAGATAGAGGTGATATTATATTTCCAACATGTGGTGAGGTACATAGAGACCTATGTTTGAGAGGCACTAATTTTTGCTTCAGTTATGGTAAAGAGAGGCATAAGAGGAGGGATTGTCCTCATAAATACAATAAGTGTAAGGGGGGTGATGATGGGGTGACTCATCTGAGATGCCTAAAATATGGGAGGAATCATATTGGTGTATATTGCAAGAATACAAGTGTATGCTTTGGGTGTATAGGGATGGGCCACAAAATTTCAGAATGTCCACATGCTCACAACAAAGGTAAGGATGGCCAACGAAAAGGGCAAGGTGGTCATGTTGATCAAAGGGCTCAAGGAGGGGATGAGGTGCCTGACATTGCTAGAGGTATGTTGAAATTTCCTCTGGCTTTGATGCGAATTCACTCATAGGCCTGAGTGCCACCATCTCTTTCATTATTCTTTCTTGTTTCTAGTGGACTTTAAGTGTGCCCTGAGTTGTTATGTGAACCTTTGGTGTCTACCTTTTTATTGAGTACATTATTGCTAGAAAGTTCATAGATATTGTTTCATTTTCATCTTGCATTAGGTCCTGCCTTGGGAATTGTTGGGTTGAAGTGGTGGATTTTTATGCCATGCTTATGGTGGATTAGTTATGTGAGATGTGGTGTCTCCTTTGATGGTAGGATTCATAGAGTTAGATTTCAATTAAACTCGTCTTTGAGTAGAGAATTGTAAGGTGGTTGTAAAGGGGTAAGTCCATTTCTTGTTGTAAGGTACAATTGATCTCTAAGGGTTGACCATTTTGTATGACCTAGGGGTGTTGAACCTAAGTTGTTTACGTTAAGTAGTTTTCAGTGATCAATGAGTTAGTGAATGTCCTTTTTAATAATTTAAATTTGGAGTGGTATCTTTTGGTTTGACTTATGCACTGGTTACGTCTATAGGTCTTATGAATAGGGTCTTTAATCCCTACCTTTTCATGTTGTGGTGGACTCTAGTAATGATGTATTGATGTATTTAGAGCGTGTGAACCATTTAGAGGTAGTGTTGCAAATTTTTGGGAAATGAGCTGTGTGCTAAGTATGAAAAGTGTAAATTTGTTTAAAGGAGGTTACCTTCCTAGGCCATGTGGTGTCAGAGTATGTTATTCAGGTGAATCCTAAAAAAAGATGGATGTTATTAGAAATTAGCCTAGACTATTGTCCCCAATAGACAATAGAATTTTCTTGGGCTTAGCGGGTTATTATCGGAGGAATATGGATGGGCTTAGTTGGCTGATAAGTGTAAGTGGAGTTTCTAAAACCTTGAAGGTTAAGCTTATGTCTGCTCCTATTTTGGCTCTACCAAAATGGTTGGAGGGGTTGTTGTGTATTGTAGTGCCTCAGGAGTTATTGTGGGTTATGTATTGACTCAAAATGGTAAGGTGAAAGCCTGTGCTTCTAGATAACTCAAAGTGCATAAAAAGTATTATCCTACTCATGATCTAGCATTAGCGGTCTTTGCTTTGAAAATTTGGTGTCACTATTTGTTTGGGATGCATATTGATGTGTTCACCTATCATAAGAGTCTCGAATATGTCTTCACTCAAAAGGACCTAAACTTGATACAAGAAGGTGGCTAGACCTTCTTAAGGACTATGATATGAGTGTGCATTATCATCTCTATAAGTTTAACGTAGTGGACGACGCTTGAGTAGGGTGTCTATAGGTAGCCTAGCACGTGTTAGTGATGGTGGCAAAGAGGTGGCTAGGGGGGTCCATCAATTGACTAAATTGAGAGTAAGGTTGGAAGAGGTAGATAATAGAGATGTTGTGGTAGTTGATGGGTCTCAATCTTCATTGGTTGAGGAGGTGAAAACTAAGCAAGATCTTGTCCTAGCTTTGTTAGAATTAAAGGCATTGGTAAAGGGTGGTAAAATAGAGATTTTCTCCCAAGGGGGAGATAGCGCTCTTAGGTACCAAGGTAGGTTGTGTATGCCTTGTGTTGATGACTTGAGGGAGAAGATTCTTGATAAGGCTCGTAATTATTCTTATTCTATTTACCCTGATTTTACTAAGATGTATAGAGATTTTAGAGATGTGTATTAGTGGGAATGCATGAAGAGAGACATTGCCAAATTTGTCTCCAGTGGTCATAGTTGCCAACAAGTTAAAGCCGAACATCAAAGGCTAGGTAGCCTAACCCAAGACATAGACATTCCTACTTGAAAGTGGAAGGAGATTAATATGGATTTTGTGGTTAGGTTTCCCAAGACTAGAAAGGATTTTGATTCCATAAAGGTTGTGGTTGATAGGATGAAAAAATTATCTCATTTTCTACTGGATATGACTATATATAGGGCTGAAGATTATGCTAAGTTGTACATCCATGAGTTTATAAGGTTGCATAGTGTTTCTTTCTCTATCATATCATATCCTGGTGCACAATTTACTTCACACTTTTGGAGGTCCTTCCAAGGAGGTCTTAGAACCAAGGTAAAACTTATTATGATCTTTCACCCTCAAATGGATGGCCAAGTCAAAAAAACTACCCAAAGTCTTGAGGATATACTTAGGACTTGTGTACTGGAGTTGAGGAGTAATTGGGATGATTGTCTTCCATTGATTGAGTTTGCATATAACAATAGCTATCATTCTAATATTGGTAAGGCTTTTTTCCTCTATGGTAGGTGTTGTAGATAACCGATTATGTGGTTTGAGGTAGGAGAGGTGGCTTTGATAAGTTCAGATATTTTTATGGAGGCTCTTTAGAAGGTAAGGATGATTAGATGAAGGTTGGAAATAGCCCAAAGTCATCAAAAATCCTTTACCGATGCGAGGAGGAGAGACCTTGAATTAAGGTTGGTGATTGGATCTATTTGAACGTTTAACCTATGAAGGCTGTGGTTTATTTTGGTAAGAAAGATAAGTTAAGCCCATGATATGGTGGTCCTTATAGATTGCTTAAGAGGATTGGTAAGGTTATATACGGGTTGGAGTTGCCTATGAATAGGGATATGGTCGTCTGGCTCTTCATACATCTAAGTTGAGAAGATGTGTTATTGACTTAAGTGCTATAGAACTTTTGAGGTTATGGAGGATAAGTTGGCCTAGGAGAAAATCCCAGTGGAGATATTGGATAGATAGATGGGAAAAGTTGTTTAATAAGGATGAGGTGTTCGTCAAGGCACTTTGCAAGAACCATCTAGTTGAAAGTTCTCTTGGGAAGCTAGAGCGGGCATAGAGAAGTGATAACCGAATCTCTTTCACTCTATTCCAGCATGTGATAATGCATCGAGTCCTTTTCTTTTATGATTCCAAATCTTATGTTTTATCCCCTATGTCATTTGCATGCATTCATGTTTATGTTGACAGTTTCATGATGAATTTCACACTTATGTTATGTTGAGATTTTGAAAATGATATTTTAATTATGTTGTTGCTTTCTTGTTGGGGCTAATTTCTTCATGATACTCTTCTTGTGTGAATTTCTTTGACATTCGGGGATGAATGTTTCCAAGGGGGAGATATTGAAACGACTCCAAAAAGTGTCTAAAAATGTGCCTCGGAAGTGTCCAGAAACTTAATTTCCATATATCTCAAAATCCGCGTGTAATATTAAAAATCTAACTTTATATTCTTGTTTAGGGGGACAAATTAAGTGGGTAACGGGTCTAAATCCAATTTTAGAGCAAACAAATCGCAATTTCATTTTTCCAAAAATTTATTTCTAGTGAGTAATGCACGTTATTAGTGCAATGCGCCATAGTGTATTTTATGCCTAGTTTTATTAGTTCAGTCAAAGGCTTTGGGATCTTGGGCCTAAGTGTTCCCATGCGTGAAAATACTTATACTTTGCGTTATTTCACCCTCATATCATTCTAGACATTCTCAAATACTCTGTTAAACACTTAAACAATATTTCATCTCCAAATTTCAAGTCCCAAAGCTCATCCAGATCTTAAGGTTCTCATTCAAGCTTCAAGCCTCCATCTGCAATTTTATTCAATGATTCTCCAAAATCACGGTATGTGTGTTTCCAATGCATGTCTTATGAGTTAAATGACTATATGATGATGAAAGAAATGCATGTATATGATATTATATCTATAGTGTTGGGTATTGACTAAGCCTCATCAAGAGGTTATAGGCCTGGGTATCCTTGTGGAGGGGTCTGAACCTTGATCGCCATGCTCGGGAGGTGGTAGGCCCGTGCAATCTTGCTGGGGGATTTGTACCTCGATCACCTTGCTCAGGAGGTGATAGGCCCGTGCAACCTTTTTGAGGGGTTTGTACTTCGATCATCTCGCTCGAGAGGTGGTAGGCCCATGCAACCTTGTTGAGGTGTTTGTACCTTGATAACCATGCTGAGGAGTTTGTACCTTGAACACCTTGCTCGAGGGTGGTAAGTCCATGCAACTTTGTTGAGGTACTTGTACCTTGATAACCATTTAGGGGGGTTTGTACTCTATCAACTTTGTTAAGCGGTTTGTACCTCATCAACCATTTGAGGGGTTCACACCTCATTTTCCTCTCCAAGGGGGTGGTAAGCATTGGATATTCACTATTAATGGTCTCTCCTTACACTTGTATTATATTCTATATAAGAATGATCTTACTTCAAGTATCTATTATACATGTCGTATTGCTATATGCTCATCCATTGCCTATGTTATGCATTTTGCTTATGGTGCTTATTACTTGTTGCATTGCATCCTACACAATTAGAACATTCACACATATTAATGCATATTGTATCCCTATATGATATCACCATGTAAGAACCGGAGCCCCACTTGACCATCCTCCTCTACATGGCTAGTACACTTCTCTGAAGTTCTTTGGTGAGTCCTCCATTTTTAGAATGATGTTTATGATCTCATACTATGTTTTAAGACTATCTCTTTTATTATATGTTGACCTTGAGGGTGAGCCCAGTAGCTAGTCTTGGCTCCCGCTAAGTATCTAAGTTTTAGAGGTGGTGTTGGACATGTTTTGTATTATGCTATGACCTTTGACTCTCTCTTGACTTTTGATGCTTATTATATGAAAATTATCCCTTAGCCATGTTATTCCCTATTTTACTATCTCCTGTTGTATTTTATTGCTTCTACGACCGATGTTGTGTAATGATATGTTTAGAGGCTTACTAGGGGTCCCTTTAGGTTCTCTATGTGTTGTGTCATGTCTAAGCCCTAGGCTTGGGTCATGACAGTTTTCATTGATGATGTTTGATGTATTCTAATAGTGAGGAGGAGCATGTGGCTCATTTGAAGGTAGTGCTACAAAGATTGAGGGAGAAGAAGTTGTATGCTAAGTATGAGAAGTGTGAATTTTTGTTGAAAGAGGTTGTGTTTCTAGGTCATGTGGTGTCAAGGAATGGTATTAAGGTGGATACTAAAAAGACAAATGTGATTAGAAATTGGCCTAGACCATTGTTCAAATCGAACATTATATGTTTCTTGGGTTTGGTAGGTTACTACTAGAGGTTTGTGAATGGATTCTCCTCGGTTACTTCTCCCAAGACTAAGTTGACTCAAAAGAATGCTAAGTTGTATGGACTGATGAGTCTGAAAAGAGTTTAAAATCCTTGAGGTATAAGTTGGTGTCCGCCCCTATCTTGTCTCTACAAGAAGGGTTGCAAGGGTTTGTTGTGTCTTATGATGCCTCCCTGATTTTTTTGGGTTGTGGTTTGATGCAAAATGGTAAGGTGATAGCCTATGCTTCTTGACAACTCAAAGAGCATGAAAAGAATTATCCTACTCATGATCTTGAATTGCCTACCATGGTTTTTGCTTTGAAAAATTTTGGCATCATTATTTGTATCCTGTGTATGTTGATATATTTACCAATATAAGACTCTCCAACATGTGTTCCTCAAAAAGAACTTAACTTGAAACAACGACGGTGGTTAGAACAGAACTTCATAAGGATTATGATATAAGTATTCATTATCATCCCAGTAAGGCTAATGTTATGGTAGATGCTTTGAGTAGGGTGTCTATGGGTAACCTAGCTCATGTGTATGATTGGGGTAAAGAGGTGGCTAGGGAGATTTATCAGTTGGCTAGATTGGTGGTTAGGTTGTAAGAGGTGGATAATGGTGGAATTGCGGTTGTTGATGGTTCAAAATCTTCATTGGTTGAAGAGTTAAGAGCAAAGCAAGATCTTGATCCCTCTTGCTAGAATTGAAGGCATTGGTGAAACAGGACAAGGTGGAGGTTTTCTACCAAGGGGGAGATAGTGCCCTTAAGTACCTAGGTTGGTTGTGTGTGTCTAGTGTTGATGATTTGACAAAGAAGATTCTTGATAAGACTCATGATTCTTCCTATTCTATCCACCCCAGTTCTACCAAATTGTATAGACATTTGAGGGATGTGTTTTGGTGGCGAGCTGTGAAGAAAGACATAGCCAAATTTGTATTCGGTTGTGATAGTTGCCAATAAGTCACAAATGAACACCAACGCTCGGGTGGCCTAACCCAAGGCATAGAGATTCCTAATTAGAAGTGGGAGGAAATTAGTATGGATTATGTAGTTGAGTTGCCTAAGACTAGAAAGGGTTATGATTATATTTGTGTTGCAGTTGATAGAATGACAAAGTCGGCTTATTTTCTGCAGGTAAAACTACTTATGGGGCCGAAGACTATGCTAAGTTGTATATTCATGAGTTGGTGAGGTTGCATGGGATGCCCTTGTCTATCATATTAGATCATGGTGCTTAATTCACTTCACACTTTTGGAGGTCCTTCCAAAGAGGTCTTGGTACCAATGTAAAACTTAGTATGGCCTTTCACCCTCAAATGGATGGCCAAGCCGAAGAACTATCCAAACTCTTGAGGATATTAAATTATCCAAAATATTACATTAGCCAATTACATTTTTCCCTCTCAAATTTTTCAATGTATTTCCTTTGACATTTTAGTTGAAAATATTAGCTAAGTAAAATTTATCCCATAAAGAAGGTGAAGTGATACTAAGTTGTAAATGTATTTTGACCCATAATACTTGAGTTATAAAAGAACTTATAAAGTATTTCATGTTAATTAACTCATTGTTTATCATGACCCAAGCCTAGGGCCTAGACGTGACCGATGAATAGGGAACCCGAAGTAACCCTAAACAAGCCTCATAGCATATTATTACACATCCTTGGTCGTGAAAGCAATGTCAAACAACATAAGAAACACAAGCAATGGGAATTCGGACTAAGGGAGAGAGACTAATACTTAAGTAACATGTAAAAGTTTAGAAAACAAAGGCAAAAAACTAAGGGGAAAGCTTTCATGACATCATAACCAAGAGACAAAAGAGTCAAGGCTCATATCATAAATACATAGGATGTCCAATAACACTTCTACTACATAGATAGGAGCGGGGACTAAGACAAGCAACCGGGCTCACCCTCATCATCAAATAGGACATTAAGAAGAGTGTCTCAATAAATAATAAAAGAAATATAGACTACGGTTTTCAAAGTGGAGGACTCTCTAACTAGCTTAAGTAGTACCAAACTAGCCATGTGGAGGAGGAGGAGGATCAACTTGGACTTTGGTTCCTACATGGTGATATCATGTAGGCAACAGTATGCGTTAGTACATTTAAATGTACTAAGTATGTAGGATGCAATGCAACAAGAGATAGGTACCATAATAAAAATACATAATAATAGGCACTGGCATAATATGACGATATGGCATGTATGATCAATGCATAAGTAAAACATGCTTATGGAACTCATGCTCATGTAGGATGTCATATGTGTAGAAGGGACTAAGCTAGATTTCTAATGTACAAACCCCTTGGTAGGTTGGTGATGATGTCGCACCATCGCTTAGGTTGTGAGGAACAAACCCCTCACTAGGTTAGTGATAATGTCTCCCCATTATCCGGGTGGAGAAGCGCAAATTCTTCACTATGTTAATGAGTACAAATCCATCTAGGTTAGTGATGATTATGCCTAATCACTAGGTGGAGAAGTACAAATCATTCGATAGGTTGGTGATGATGTCACCCCATAACCCCAGTGGAGAAGTACAAAACCTTAACTAAGTTGATGAGTACAAACACTCATCCAGGTTAGTGATGATGTCGCACTAGGAGGAGAAGTACAAACCCTTCACTAGGATGATGACTACAAACCCCCATATAGGTTATCCAGGTTCTTAGTCCCCCTGGATTGGGCATGGTCTAATGCAACACTTTATATAGAATTTATCATATATATATAAGCTCGTTTCATCATCATATAGTCAATCATATCATATCTCAAGATTTGGACCTTCAACTCCTCAAGAAACCACATCCGGATATTTTATCAAACACTTAAAAGGTGTGTAAAGCTCGTATAGAACCATTAATTATATAGAGATGGAATCATGAAAGAAAATCCATTGTAAAACCATAAATCAACACCTTGTAACAACCTCAACCAACATACATCAAAAACCTTACTTAAATTTTATAATAGATCAAAGATTTATAGATCAAAACATACCAAAATAGTCACAATTTCACATAGTTTTAATATAGTGTGCAGTGAATTCTATAATAAGCAAGACCCATTTGTAAATCAACTTTAAATCATGCAATTTAAGTAAATTCAGGCTTTGATATCATGGGTGAAAATATCCCATAAAAGAAACCGACATACCTTAGCTTGGAGATGAGCTTGGTGAAGATTGGAGATGGAGACTTGATACTTGAAGAAGAATCTTGAAGGAAATCCTTGGTTCGGGATGAGGGTTTGAGTTTTGAACATTGAGAGAAATATAAGACTAACTGTTTGAGTGAGTATTGGGAAATGACTTGGGTGATATGAGGTTGAAATGATGCTAAGTATAGGTGTTTCTCGTGTGGGAAGGCTCAGTCCCAAGACTTAAAATTCTTTGACCGAAACTTAAAAACTGGCACTAAAAACAACAGAGGAGCGTCACGCCAAGATAGCGCATTACATTCTAGAAATTGCATTTTTCGATTTCTAGATTTTGATACGGTTGCTCTAAAATTAGGGTTAGACCCTTTGCCCTCTGAGGCATTTCTGAGGCATATTTTCGGGCAGTTTTGGGTTGTTTCAATATCTCCCCCTTAGGAATGTTCACCCCCGAATGTCAAAGAAACTTGCATAAGAAGAGTAATCATGAACAACTCAGCCCCAACAAGAATGCAACAATACATTTAAAATACCATTTTCAAAATATCAACATAAGTGTCAAAAATCGTCATGAACTTGTCAACATAAACATGGATGCATCCAAATGACATAGGGGTTGAAACATAAGGCTTAGAATCATGAAAAGCAATTTTACATGTCATCATAAGCTTGAATAGAATAAAAGAGATATGGATATTAGTTCTCCATGCCTGCACCAATTCTTTTAGGAAAATATACGAATAGTCAATTCTTCGAAAGGGCCTTTACAAATGCCATACCCTTATTAATCAACTTCTTCAATCCTTCCACTCAATAACCTTCATAAGGACCTCTTCCTAAGTCAACTTATCCTCCACAAACAGCCACTTCCTCACAGAGTTCTATAGCACTAGTCACCAACACATCCCCTTAACTTAGAAGCATGACAAACCAGATAAACCATACCCCTACCATAGGCAATTCCCAAACTTATGCAACCTTACCAACCTCCCTTTACACTCTATAAGGACTCATGATCCTCAACTCAATTGTCAACCTTAAATACAGCTAACCCACTTGGTACCATAACCACCATATCCCCCTTGGGAAACAACCTCCAATTTATCATCCTCTTACCCAAAATTTCAAACCCTAATATGGCGGAATCAAGGCCTTCCCTAATCTTGACCTCTTAACCTAAGAGGATTTGGGACCACGAAGAATGCTACGCCACTATGCTCAACTTACCTCAACCTAACTTCTAATCTAACCAACCGATAAACCCCACTAGCCTCCTCTTTGGCACCATCAACGGAATATGCTGCACTACCTAGAGCACTAACCACAACATTAGCCATACAGGGGAAAAATAATGCACACTAATTTATAATGCTTAAGGAATTCTAACCACCTTCTTGCTATCCATAATGCACACCTATCATATTTAGCAAAAACCTATCATCCTCCAAGACTTGTAACACTACTCCTAAATGATTCACAAGCTCTAAACAAATCAATACCTCATCATTAGAGAGCACCACAAACATATCAAAGTAGGTTTTAAGACCCTATTCAAGAACCCACAAACACCACCGATGCATAAGTCAACCATCCAACTTCATCATTACTAATAATGCTCACTCCTAGTCCTAAAAGACACTTAGGGATGTCACTTACCCTCATCCTCACTTGGGGACAAAACCTGCACCAAAAGTCAATCTTAGAGAAGCGACTATGTAGTTGTAGTTGATCGAATAGATCGACCATACTCAACCATCACATTACAACCTTACGGGTTCTGCAGTCATTAGAAAAATGTTATGCATGTAGCCTAAACTACCCCAAGACCTCCAACACCTCAAACTAAGTCCAATGAGATCATAAGATAATATTCTATGCAATGATAACATAGGGAAACCCTTATAGATCTCTTCCAGTCACTATAGACTCACGCGACCATCCGGGACACACACATGAATCCTCTTACCACAATGGAAACACACAAGAGATAGCAACTCTCGAACCTATCAAATGAGCCTACTCAAAATATCAATCACAACATTAGCCTCACTTAGAGTCAACTAAGTCATAGGAGGAGTGATAGAATAGAACATACTTACAAGCTCCAATAATAGCCTGATACACCGAAGAAGCTCCTAATATCCAAGTAAGTCAAGGTTTAGGGTAATCTCTAATCACTTTCACCTTACCAAGATCCACTTTAATACTATCACCCAGAACCACAAGACCTAGGACGGCAATCTCTTAACACCAAAATCCCATTTTTCCTATTTAGCATCCAACTTTCTTCCTTAAACTTTGTAGTACTACCCTCAAAAGACTCACGTGCACTACCCCATTAGGTAACACAAACCATCATATCATCACCAAAACCACCATAAGCCTATTAAAGTAGGGACTAAAGATCTTACTGTCACGACCCAACCTAGGGGCCGTGAATGGTACCGAAAGGGCACACAGACATACACTTATACCGAATCTCCATTTACGACAGTTAAGAGATTTCACAAAATTTCGACAGAGTTCCCTCTGTTTTTCTAACCAACCCCACCTACAAACAGCGAACCCAACGGTACCAGACATTGCCATAAGAACAGATATATATACACATATGAGGGCCGACAAGATCACCGCTGCGGCAAAGCTACCCAAAAAAACATATCATACAAACGAGATCATACCAACATAATTTCTAACACCCACATGTATCCACAGACCTCTATATACAGAAACCGGGCCATACAACGGGACACGACCCCTTTATACCCTCGAATATATATATATATATATATATATATAAATACAAAATATAAAGGAATGTGTACAAGTATATACCAACGATCTGCTCCTGATGCAAGGGAGCACCTCAACGCTAGGCAAAAGTCCTAAGAAGGCGACCCTCTAACCTACTCGACTGTACCTGTGGGCATAAACGCAGACCCCGAAAGAAGGGGGTCAGTACGAAATACGTACCAAGTATGTAAAGCAGAAATCCCAAAATATGAGTGAAAGCAACAATCTAAATAAGAAAGTATAGAAGCCAAACCTGTATGTCAACATAAAAATATTTGTTCTTTTTCAAACGTTAAAATAATGCATATTGGACGGGAACGATGGCGACCTTCAAACGCGTACCATACCACAGCATAACACCAGAAATTTCAAATCTACAAATCTCCAACATAAACCCGCAAATGATCTACGTGAACCAGGGTGATGGGGCCATGCGTCCATGCATTATAAAGCATAAAGGTCATCATGCCCATTTCTGGAGCCGAGGCGATGGCGCCAGGCACTCCCGTGAGCTGGGGCAAACTCGGCCCAGCACTCACATACCATGATGCCATCCCATCCTAGCTTCTTATATCTCTGCTAAGCAAAGTTGATCCATGGGCAAACCGACCCACCGTATCCAGCCAACCTCGGAATATATATATACATATAATCTTACCAGCACACGAAATATCCGGCCCGAGAACCGGTGAACGAGGCCAAATGAGCACGAACAGAGTCGTGAGAGTCATATGCATAAAAAATAGTTTCAAACACTTGAAAATATACAAATTATTCCCTTTTTAAATTGAGTAGTTATTCTTTTACGAAATACTGCCAAATAGCTTAAAATCACATTTAGAGGTAATTTTTGAACAAACGGACTTGAAACTTTCCAATCCACTAATTCCAGTCAAACGAACACTATTTATAGGTTCAGAACTCGACCATATAAGAAGGAATAAATTTACCATAACCTTGGCCAAACATAAACATATATCATTTTTCCAAATGTAAAACGTTGAATAGCTCACGATTTCATGCCAAAGGATAGGAAAACTTTACATACCTCAAACTCGTTGTCCAACTAGCTCTAATGTAAAGTCAATCCACCCTTAGACTTCCAGACGTTCAATGCCTACATAATTACAACAACGTCAACAATTAATATTCGTATCGAATCTTAATCTCTAACCTTTCGTTCTAAATTGATAAAACTTTCGGCAGCAATTCCCCTTAAAATACACTGCCCCGAGAATTCAACTTGGCTCAAATAATCAGTCAGCAGCAACAACAACAACCAATAACATCCATAAACATTTCCAAATACCATTACAACATCAAAACATCACAAAACGCTATTGCGACGAAATTAACAAAAAAGGGAAGCAATGATCAAAATCATATTCATCATATTCAAACCTTCCCATATTCTCCAAAAACCACAATACATCACCCCAATGCCCAACGGAAACCCCCAACGCTAAAACGCAACATAATACCCTCGACAAAACTCCAATTTAAGCCAACGTTCACTTAATTATTCTAATCATTTTCTAACACTTCCTTTACCCCATAAAGACTATTTCCATGCCAGATAAACACAAAAACATGTCAACAGTTCAATATACAACCATATCCCAATTCGACGACAACTCGAAATTCATAATTCCGTTAATAACCAATCCTATTTTCGCGTTTTACCATCATTTTAACACATTCCTAACACCTTCATAACCATTAATTAACATAAACAAAGATGAAATTAACATACCTTACAATCCTTTCCTACACCTAAGACTTCCGTAACCGGCAAACTAGGTGTTTTCATGATGAACCAATGCCACATGCTACTTAGGGGCTTCAATATACCGAGCTTGAAGCATTAAATAATCAAAAACACAAAAAAAATTGAATTTTTTTTATTCTACTATACCAACCCGAGAGGGTATTTTTCTTGCCAAAATGTTGCTAAATTTTTCTAAGTGTCAAGT
>JAOTQJ010090868.1:0-12038 GCA_025642045.1 Solanum sejunctum
GTCATTTGTATTACTTGTTGTGCACAGATTATACAGTAAAGGTAAAGTAATAAAAAGAACATAAAGTACATGATCCCGTAGTATAACTAAGGGTGGTCTCTTATCCTACACCAGTGCATAGTTTCAGTTGAGTTGTTATTTCGTATACCATATTTCCTGCCTTAAATATTCAGTACATTATCTCATACTGACGTCCCTTATGGGAATAGTATTTCATGCTATAGGTACAGGTGCTAGTAGATCTCCCCAATAGGATTACAGGATATCCAACTGCTGTTACCAAGCTCCACATTGCTTCGGAGCTTTGCGTGTCTAGATCCTATATTTTTTTGTTGTACAGTTAGTCCAAGCGGGGCTTGTGCCGACCCTTATCAAATACTTTTCCTTATCTAGAGGCTTTGTAGACTATATAAATTAAAGTGTGTTCGTATCTCCTACTTTAGATAATGTGGTGGCAACGGTCCAGCCATATGCATTTCCTTTTGGCTTATTAGTACTATTTACTTCCTTAAAGGCATGTTGAATGTAGAAATCTCTTATAATATGTATAGAAAGAGCATAAATACAGGTTGGTTCTCCCTAAGCCTTGTTGGCAATAGGTGCCAGTCCACCTTCATGGGACTTTAGGCATGACAGAAGTAGTATCAGAGTGGGTCATCCTAGGGAGTTTATAAAGCCATATCTATGTAGAGTATTATTTATCGATGTATTGTGCACCATATTTATAAGCAGGATTCGATGTGACATTTAGGAGTTGTTACTTTATTTTCATTCTTTAGATCGTGCCATAGAGCCAAGTGTAATAGGTCGATTATGCCTAACTCCTAAATTATTTTTTACAACAAGTATTCTAGAAACCAGGAAAAACAAAGGTAAAGGCAAGGAAGCATAAGTGGTGGTTGGTATACCCAGTCGGGTGAGACAACAAAATAAGGCTCAAGATGAGTCTCTATCACAAACATCTCCAACTCTTGCAGTTCCTTATGACCCCAAAAGTAATGAAATTCCCCCAGAACCACCTTTCGATGCTACGGTGCAGGATCTGAGAAATGCAGTCTAATTATTGAGTCGTATAGTTCTTGGCAAGGTCAAAGAAATGAAGTTCCAGTTATAGGTAAAGGTGGTGTGAATTGGGCAGATAGCATGAGGATACATAACTTTCTTAATTTGGACCCTCCATCCTTCACTGGGTCAGATTCTAATGAAAATCCTCAAGACTTTATTGATCAGATTTAATGCACTTTAGATGTTATGCATGTGAGTGGTATAAAAGCTATCGAGTTAGCGATATATAGGTTGAAGGGTGTGGCTACATTGTGGTATGAAGCTTTGAAGCAATCTAAGTGTATAGATGCACCCCTAACTAACTAGAAGGAGTTCAAAGAGGCATTTATTGACCATTACTTGCCATTAAAGATTTGAGAGGACCGTAGAGATCAATTCTTGAATATCCACCAAAGCAATATAAGTATGAGTGAGTATAACCTTCAATTTAATTACCTGACTAGGTATGCTCCTAATGTAGCTGCTACTATAGTAGATATAGTTCATCAATATGTGGATAGATTGGAGACGTATTTGGTTAGAGACTATACCATTGCTTCCTTTAACAAAGACATGGATATAGCGAGTATGCAAGCTTTTGCACAAAAATTGGAGCATTAGAGGCAAAGGAGAAGGACACAAGAGTTAAAAAGGGCGCAATCCAAGAGGGCTAGGTCTACAGGGTAGTTTACACTATCCCAAGGTGAGCTTAGGCCTCGATTTTCTTATAGACCACCTAAGCCATCATCCTCCTACTCTGCAGCCAGTGCTGTACCACAACTTTAAGGGTCTAGAAGTAATCAATTTGGTCAACAAGGTGAGGGACAAGGTACACGGTCAAGAGGATATTCCACAGGTTAGCAAATGACTCCTAAGCAGCCTTGTAAATAGTATGGAAGAAGTTATTCAGGTATATGGCGAGTTAGGACAGATGCTTGTTATTGAGGTGATGCTCTAGGGCAGATAATAAGGGATTGCTAGAGGAGACATACGGGTGATATAGCTTAATCTACTGGGTCAATTATTGTATAATTATCATTAGATCCTCCATTAAGTAGGGGTTAACAAGCATCTATGGGTCATGGTAGAGCTGTAAGAGGGGCAGCTAGCTCTAGTGGAGTTTAGAATCGCACTTATGCTCTGGGGAGTCGACAAAATTTGGAAGCTTCACCCGATGTGGTCACAGGTACATTTTTCATCTTTTCACATAATGTATATAAATTAATTGACCCTAGTTCTATGCTATCATACATCACTCCACTAGTTGCTGGGATGCTTAAGAGAACACCCAAAATATTGAACAAACCATTTGAAGTATCTATACCATCTGTTGAATTTATTATTGCTAGAAGGATTTTATTATGACTGTGTAGCAATTGTTTGTGATAGTGACACATTGGCTAACCTTATTGAGCTAGAAATAGTGGAATTTGATGTTATAATGGGTATGAACTGGTTAGGTTCATGTTATGCCACCATGGATTGCTAAACTAAGAGAGTGTACTTTCACTTTCTAAATGAGGCAGTTCTTGAATGGGAAGGCAATATTGGGGTACCAAAGGTTAAGCTTATCTCTTACTTTAGGGCATGAAAGATGATATCTAAGGGGTGCACCTGTTATTTAGATAGAGTAAGGGATATGGAGGTAGAATTGCCAACTCTTTAATCAATTCAAGTAGTGAATGAATTCATTAATGTGTTCCATGAAGAACTTCTAGCCATACCTCTAGAATGAGAAGCAAATTTTGGTATTGACTTACTTCCAGGAACTCAACCTATTTCTATCCCTCTATATAAAATGGCCTTGGTAGAATTGTGTGAATTAAAAGAGCAGTTAAAAGACTTATTGGAGAAGGGTTTATAAGACTTAGTATGTTCCCTTGGGTTGTACTAGTGTTATTTGTACGTAAAAAGGATGGAAATTTGAGAATGTGTATCGATTATCAACAATTGAATAAGGTGACGATTAAAAATAAATACCCCCTCCCCAGGATTGATGATTTATTTAATTAGTTATAGGGTGCCAAATGCTTTTCAAAAATCAATTTAAAATCAGTGTATCACCAAGTGAGGGTGAAGGGAGATGATATACCTAAGATTGCTTTCAGAACATGTTATGGTCACTTTGAATTTCTGGTTATGTCATTTGGGCTAGCGAATGCACCAGCAATTTTTATGGATTTGATGAATAGGGTATTCAAGCCATTCTTGGATGTGTTTGTGATAGTGTTTATAGATGAAATTTTGGTATATTCAAGATCACAAGAGGACCACGCAAATCACTTACGACTGGTGTTACAAGTTCTTCATGATCGACAGTTGTATGCCAAGCTTTCTGAATGTGAATTTTGGCTAAAATCAATGGCATTTTTGGGTCACATTGTGTCCGATGAGGAAATAGGGTTGATTCGCAAAAGATAAAGGCTATGAAAGATTAGCCAAGACCAATGACACCCATAGAAGTTCGGAGCTTTCCACATTTGGCAGGTTAGTACAGGAGGTTTGTTGAAGCTTTTTCTTCTATTTCTACACCTGTAACAAAGTTGACACATAAGGCTACCAAGTTCCAATGGAATGATGCATGTGAAGGGAGCTTCCAAGAGCTAAAAAATAATCTAACTTCTGCACCTGTGCTAGTACTTCAAGAAGGCACTGAGGAGTATGTAGTGTACTGCGATGCCTCACAAGTTGGCTTAGGGTGTGTACTAACACAACATGGTAGGGTAATTGCTTATGCATCTAGACAACTATAACCACATGAGAAAAACTATCCAACACATGATCTTGAGCTACCAGTGGTTGTGTTTGCTCTGAAAATATGGCACCACTATTTGTATGGGATTCATGTTGACATATATACGGATCATAAGAGTTTACAATATATTTTTAAGCAGAAATACCTAAATTTAAGACAGCAAAGATGGCTAGAGCTAATAAAGGATTACGACATTGATATACTGTACCATCCGGGTAAGGCAAATGTGGTAGCTGATGCTCTGAGTCATAAGGCAATCATGAATACTGGTGATTAAGCTGTGGTAAGTCAAGGAGTGGCTATAAGGATCCATGTTAGCTAGCCAATTTTGGAGTTCGCCTTCTTAAAAATCCAAAGGAAGGGGTTATTTATCATAATGCAGTAGCATTTTCATTAGTAATAGAGGTGAAAGAAAAATAGTTCGAGGATCCTATTCTACGACAGCTTAAGGAAAATTAAGTTAGGGTATGATAAAAGGCTTTGACCTTACACAAAATAGAGTACTTTACTGCCAAAATAGATTATGTATGCCTGGTATTAATGGATTAAGAAAGATGATAATCGAAGAAGTGCATCATTCTCGATATTCCATCCATCCAGGATCAACTAAGATGTATCATGACCTAAAAGGGATGTTTTGGTGGAGAGGAATGAAAAAGGACATTGCAAAATTTGTGGATCAATATCTAAATTACCAACAAGTAAAAGTAGAACACCAAAAGCTAGGAGATTATATGCAATGTATAGAGCTTCCAACATCGAAGTGAGATATGATCAATATGGATTTTGTTACCGGGTTGCCTCACTCATTTCAGAAATTTGACTCTGTATGGGTAATAGTTGATAGACTCACAAAGTCAGCACACTTTTTGTTTGTCAGGAGTGATTATACAGCTGAAGAGTATGCCAAGCTATACCTCAAAGAGATAGTCAGGCTACATAGAGTCCCAACATCCATTATATCTGATCGAGGGGCGTAATTCACTACAAAATTTTGGAAGTCCTTCCAAAGGAGTTTAGGGACACAAGTGAATTTGAGTACAACAGTCCACCCTCAAACCGACAGTGAAGAAAAAATGCACCATTCAGACACTTGAAGATATGTTGGAGCTTGTGCATTAGACTTTCAAGGTAGTTAGGTGGACTATTTGCCACTTATTGAATTTGGTATAATAATATCAACCACGCAAGTATCAAGATGGCACCTTATGAAGCTTTGCATGGAAGGAAATGTAGATCACCAATTGGATGGTTTGAAGTGGGTGAAACCACCTTGTTTGGGCCAGATCTAGTAGGATGTAACACCCCACATCTTACAATACTAGTACTATCCAAATAAAACATGATATGGTTTGATCAAATTAGTACCCATTTTTAAAAGTACTTCAATCTCATGTTAGAGGGTGATATGTGCGTCTAACACATAAGAGGATCGATTGTATACAGGTTTTATGTCAAATTGAGGAGATCACGACCATAAAAAAAGTGAGAGAATAGAGGTGCTTGTAGGACTTAATAAGCTAGCAGGTGAATCACCTATTTTTTTAGCTTAAATTTGCTAGCTAAAAGGAGACAACGCCCGATGTCGAATTTGTCCAAGTCCAATTATGAATAAAGTCTATGTTAAGAGTGTAACTTTAGCCCATATTTTATAATCATAAATGGACAATAATTGAAGCCCAATATGAATAATAAAATGGCCGAAGTACATCACAATCCACTTGACTAATTGGGCCCAAACTAAGTGAAGAGGAATTAGGAGAATGGGCAACAAAGGCCCATCAACTTTGAGACCCATTTAGGCCAAAGTGTGAGGGCCAAGTTGCTGCATCGCTAGATTATTAATATGTGTTAATATGTTTTCAAAATATCAAGAGAAAGTAGGCCATGTATTTGTTACACTTATCCCATGACAAACAAGAAATATATGCTAGTTATTCTTGTGAACAAAGGTCGAACAACATGTGTTTAAAAAGTTATTGCACATTTGCCATTTTTTTAGTGACTTCTCTATGGTTTGTGGACTATATTATGAAAATTGCTGATGGTCTAACATGGTTTAAGTTATATATATTAATCTAATGTTGCTACCTTGATTTAGTTTCATTTAAAACGAGTTTTATTATGCTATCTTAAGTGTGATTTTGATTGAAGCTTGTATGCTAATGGATGGAAGGCTATTGCCTCACGTACTTCATAACTACTTTGGTACTATTATTAGACTGTTTAAGGATTTTTTATGTATATATGTGTTGAGGATAGTTTACATAAAGTTAAAATAGGTTCGAGATTATTGACGTTAAAATATAGCGAGAATAAAAATGTGATGCTTCCTATTTGTATGTTGTACAAGATTGTTATGTCTTTTACCTTGTGAACTATTATAAGACTGTCAAGGGTCTAAAACAATATGTATATGATATGTACATAAGAATTGTTGTTAGAAAATATGATTATAAGTGAAAAGGTTGAAGGAATGCCTTTGGGTCGCTAGTTATAAGCTTGATGCTCGGGTGTTGGTTTTTATGATATTGGGCTGCCAAGAAGTGTTTCTTTGCTGCTAATTCTAGTCTTATTTTCTAATATATTTTATATAAATATTTAAGGGAAAAAGCGGTCACTCTAAGGTAGTAACGAGGTCATATAAAGACTTATGGAAGGCTACTAGATTTCATATTACTTGGCATGAAATCTAGGTTCTTCCTTGGTACATAGAGGCTCTTATCTACTCTGACATAATAAATATCCATGTCTCCACTCTTTTAAATGTTCATATGCTCCCATACATAGTCACTTGCAAACCAGCATACACACTTGGATACCAAGATACACGAGTTCATTCCGCTAAATAAAGTTCATGCGTTGTTATACCTCCTATACATTTCATTATTTATGTAACCTACTCATTTCAGTATGTTGTTGTCTTTTGTGATTATTTACATGTCATATGTTGTATCTACAGTCCTCCAATTCTAATATTATGACTACCAAAAGAATCATCTCAAAAGTAAATAAAAATAAAAAGATAAAGTATATTGCTTATTACTGGGTGGTAACCCGAGGGTGGAAGAATCACCTAGCCAGGGTCAATCCTATTATACAGGGTAGCCCAAGGGGTGAAAGGAAAAGCCTAGACAGGGCTGATTCCAATATAGATTTAGCACTGATCAATTCGTCATTTGTATTACTTGTTGTTCATAGATTATATAGTAAAGGTAAAGTAATAAAAAGAACATAAGTACATGATCCCACAGTATAAATAAGGGCGGTCTCTTATCCTACACCATTGCATAGTTTTAGTGGAGTTGTTACTTCATGTATAGTATTTCCTACCTTATATATTCAGTACATTATCTTGTTATGACGTCCCTTACAGGGGACCTACATTTCATGTTGCAGGTACAAGTGCTAGTAGATCTCCCCAGTAGGAGTACAGGATATCGAGTTGTTGTTACCTAGCTCTATTGAGATTATGCATGATTTGAGCTATGAAAATTACAAACTATGATGAACTTTGGAGATGGATTTCATGATGTCCAATTCGGGGTTTGATAATAATGTTGGGTTGATTTTGAATTGATTTTACTCATCTTGTTATACTCTTGAGTTGCATGAATTAAAATTAGTCTCATGAACCCACCATGCGTTTGATGAAATTACATGACAAGAATTCTCAAGTTGTTGATGAACTATTATATGATTTACAATTCAAGTGACTTTATGATGAGTAAGTTCTTACAAGCATGTATTTAATTCATGAAAAATATCTATGATTTTGTGAGTAACAAGAGGTGCAATCTTTCAAGATTTTTACCTCTTTTGAGACATTCATGTTAAAGCAAGAGTTTATGTATGATTATTATTTACTCTCATGTTCAAGTTAGGCTCACTAATAGAGTTCAAACATTCTTATGAGCTACTCAAGTCATGTTATCTTTTCTCTTACGAGTTATTCATGTTATTAAAGTTATGACTATTTCAAATATTCCGTGGGATTAGACATAGCACTGATTTAGCCTTAAGATGGGGGCTCGACTCAAGGGGTCCTTATATAAAGTCTTTAGTTTCTAACGTATGTGCCACCATAGGATTATATATTACCATTGCTATTGATATGCTGCCAAATTACAACATATTTGGTGCCTGAAACAAAGGATTTTATGAGTTCTTAACTCGACTTTTTAGTTTTTGGATGTGTTTTTGTGTTAATCTTGCAGAAAAATTCAGGTGGCATGATTTTAAGGTAATGTTGCAGAATTTACTGAAGCATAGGCATTGTGAGCTCACCTATGAGTCTTAACTAAAGCTAAGATTTATAGGGTTGTGTCGTAGCGAGAATCAGAAACAAAAATTTAGAAATTTGCTAAGTAGAGGTCACCCCTACGAGGCCATCATACAAATCATAAGCTACACCACTACTCGTACAAGTAGACTTGTAGTAAGAATTAGTGAGCCAAGATGTTAGACCAAAAAATAGAAGACCAAGACTATGAGACAAACATATCAATCGTAGCTCAAGCAATCGCTTATACCTATGGGTCATACTAGAATAGTCCAAGATGCTAAGAACCTGATATGTGACCCTAACTATGACTCATAGGTCACATTACGAGTCGTACATGCATAACTTATCAGATGCAAGCTGTCTTTTCTGTGTAAATTCTAGGGTTGCTATGCAAATACTATATTTAGTTTAAGTTAGGTTTTTAGTAGGAGAGTTGGACAAGGATTCAGCCATAAACTAATGAGAAATATATTTTTTGAAGCTTTTCTTATTTTTTTTAAAATTTAGTTTATTGTTCTCTCTTGGAAAACCCATTTTGGGGATTGCAAACTTTGCCTTGTACTAACTATTGATAAATCAAGCTTGTGAGTTTCCAATTTGAGGTGACTATTTCCTTCATTGGTATTGGTAAAGCTCTCAACTATGTTTATTATTTGCATTCTCGTGTATTTTTCCATAGCCTTGAGTAGCTAAGCACCCATAACTTGGGGTTGTAGGATCCGTGGGTAGTTCACATTGAAATGAGCTAGGTTTCTTGCATTTCTATGATTAAGGGTTTACATGAATTATCTATTTCCCTTCATGATTATTGTTATTTGATGGTGGCCAACACCGAACCTCGCCTACTATAATGACCCTGACCTAAGCAGTGATAAATAGGAAAAAGGAAGTAGATAATAGAATTCGATTGATGTGTTCTCATCTAATCAGCCAAAACTGACCAAGGGGAGGTTGACTGGGACTATTGGTAATGGTTAGTTAGCATGCCATGGTGGTCGACCAAGCGCCATGGTGAAATTCGATCTTCACATTCACAAGAGGGCTAGAAGAACATAAGTTATCATCCTGCATACAAATACTAATTGTAGCTATGTTATCTAGGGCAATCAAGTCGATGAACCATAGGGAACACAATTTCCAAGTTGTCCCCAAAATTGAGTATTTCATTGCATTATAGTTAGTGTTTATTTTATTTTCTTTTTTAATCACAAAAAAAAACTATTTTCAGATTGTAGTCATAAATGCTAGAAATGATTAGTGGTGAAATCTTGTAGTCAAGCCCTGCATTCCCTATGGATTCAATCCTAACCTTGGTTAGGTTAATTGCTGATGACAATCGCTTTCTTATTGGAGTGTGAACATCTTCAGAAATTATGGTGTCGTTGCCAAGTAATATGACTAGGTTTTGATTTGATTTCACTACTAGTTAAATGTAGTGTTGATTTCTAGTGTCTCTTGTACTTTAATTTTGTTTTTGTTTTTGTTGTTTGATTTTATTTGCAGGGTATACTAGGTTGTATGCCTAGCACGAGGATCCAAGGCAATCCTTAGCTCCACTCAATTTGGAGATATTGAGTACTGAGAAGAATGGTTTGAGTGAATGAGGATATTGAGGTTTATGAGGGTATACATACGAACGAGAATATGGAAAGAGAGCAAATTCCACAACAAAGGGGTAATAGGCCACAACTGAGGGACTTCATTGATAATGCTTAACAGTGGAATCAATATTGATTGAATCCTATGACAATGGAAATTACTGGTGCGACTGCCTCCTCTATCGGCAGATACTAAGTTCACGATATCAAGTGGTTTGCTCCAAATGCTCTAAAACTACGGTCTATTCATAGGGCTATATTCGGAGGATCCCCACCATCATCTTTCAAATATGGTATTTGTTTGCAAGAGTTTCATGGGGGCACAAAACCTTTCTCTTAATGCTATGGGTTTGAGAGTGTGTCCACTATCATTGACTGGCAATGCAGCTGTATGGTTGTCTAAGCTTCTTACTGGTATAATCAGAAGTTGAGCTGAACATTAGAGAGTATTCCTTAAAAGATACTTCCTAAGATCTAATAAGTTGAAGCTCAAGGACCAAATCAACAACTTTGAGTAATTGTTGGGTGATTCTACTAGCATAACACGAGAGAGTTTTACAAAATGCTTGAGGGTGGTCTCTGATCATAAGATTGTGGATGATGCCTTGGTTGAGATTTTCTATTGGGTAATTGATGAGAATAGTCAAGCTTGCACTAACAAAATCATGGGAGACATTCTTAGACCAACCTTTCGCATTGATTGCTACAAGGATAGAGCCAGTGGTCAAAACAAATAAAGCATAGGGTGAACGAGAGTGGAGTGTGATGAAACCATCTTGTACAACTAATACCAATAGTGAGGAAGAAAAGGTAAATGAAGAGATCATGGAACAACTCGCTCAACTTTGCACACGTAAGGATTTGGTTTTAAAGCAAAATCAAGTAAATATTAAGGCGATCACTCACCAACCTCCGAAGGCTCAAACCCATGATGATCCATTGTTTGATGAGGATGTATGATTTTTAAGTAACCAAGCAGTGAGTTTCTGGAACAAGCCTCAATGGTCTAATTCAGACTATTGGAGGCAACATTTTAGGAATCATGGTCGGAACTTCAACTCTAATGGGATGTATAGAGATAACCTGGGTGGATATTATGAGAGAGAGAGAGAGTGCCAGTCATAGAATGGGGGAGCAGAAAGGGCTTCAAGAATGGTCCTTATATGCCACCACACAATCGTGATGCCGGCTTAAGCAACTCAAGGATTGAACAAATGTTCAAAGAATTGTTAAAGTGAGCTGACCATCTAGATGAAACTTTAAAGGGAATGAAAAAAGATATCTCAAGTATTAACCAAAAGATAGAGTCTAACTTGGTGGCGATCAAGCAACTTGAATAACAATTTTGGTAAGTCTCTTCACAATTGAACCAACACCAAAAGGGCACATTACCTAGCAACACAGTTCAAAATCCTACGAATGAAGGGCATTGTATGGTGGTGATGACTAGGAATGGTGAAAGTTCTATGAACCCCCTTATGCCAAAGGTGGAAAATGGGAAAAACAAGAATAGGATTAAGGAAGGAACCCAGGTATGTAACATGGAAGAGTAACCCAAGAAGTATAAAACCTTTCCAAGGCCCCCTCCCCCTTTCCCTCGAAGGCTTGGAAAAAGAAAGGAAGAAAGCATGTTTGAACAGTTTTTCGCTGTGTTAAAAAAATTGTGAGTGGATATCCCTTTAGTTGAGGACCTTGAGAGAATACCGGGACATTCCAAATGGATGAAAGACTTAGTAAAAAAAGAAGCTAAATCTGAGCCAAGACCTGTCCAAGAATGTTCAATGTTGTAGTGCCATCACTACAAAGTCCTAAGTGCAAACAATGCAAAGACCCGGGTGTATTCACCACACTATGTACTGTAGGAGAGCTAGCATTCACTAAAGCACTATGTGGTTTAAAGGCTGGCATCAACTAATGCCTCTAGCCATATTCAGAAAGCTGGGTTTGGGGATCCTTGTCCCTATAAAAATATGGTTGTTGATGGCAGACAAAACCATTAAGAATCCTGTGGGGGACTTGTATGATATGTTAGTGAAGGTAGACAAAATTATCTTTCCCACAGATTTTGTTATACTTAAATATAAAGTTGATTTTGCAGTCCTAATCATTTTCGGAAGACCTTTATTAGGCGCAAGCCTAGAATTAGTAGATAGGTAGAAAAGTCTACTCACTTTCAAGTTTGGTGAAGAAGCAATGGTGTTTCAAGTAGGTCAGCAGGGTGGAAAGAATAATGAGTTCCAAGTTATCTCAAATATTGCTATGGATGAGTATGACGAAGCAGAGATCCTAATAGTATTGAGGCTTGGTGTTGATCCTCTGACAACTATGTTAATGAACTTCAATGCTGACAATATTC
>JAOTQJ010090887.1:0-12037 GCA_025642045.1 Solanum sejunctum
TTTCCAACTTACACTTCAATTACACTTCAATACTAGTTAAAGAATATCATACTTAGGAATTAATAAAACAAGGATTGAGACTTACTTGATTTCTTCCTCTTCCTCTTCTTCTTCTTATTCTCTTCTTCTCCTTCTTCTTCACCTCTTAAAAGACTTTAAATGATGCTAAGTGTATAAAGACCCAAGTCTTGAGCTAAGGGGGTATATATAGACTCACAACTTTTCAAAATTGCAACATAAGGGCTCCTAATTAGTCCATTGACCAATTAGGTCCCCAAACTTTTAAATTTTAATCCAATTAAGGACTTTCGAGTTCAACTAAATTTTTACCCGCAAAATTCACTTGATTCCATGCTCACGCACCATAAGTTAGTAAAATTTAAAATACTCCTCAATCACAACAATTTTCTCGGATGAGCAATTAACCTTCATTTAATTAATTACGGGGTCTAACATTGGATTTAATCCAACCTAACTTAATTAGTCAAGTTAGTTCTTGCTGCTACTTAAATTAGAACACAACAAAAATTTATGAAAGGTTAATAATATAAGTAAATTTAATCATGAGTATTCCAACTTGATTTCAGTTAACTTTATATTATTCTTGTCTTATCTTTAATTAAAACAAATTAATCTAAAGAAAGAGAAAAAAAATTAAATAACTCTATTCAACATACCGCTCATATTTGTTAATTAAAAATGATATCGGCAAAAATTTCATTCTCAATTTTCTTAAACCCACCCTCCATTCATCTGTTTACTTTTAGTGTGGATCTAGTTTGTAGAAAACAATTCAACTATTATATTCATGCCATTCCAAAAGAACAATGCTTCATGTCAAAAGTATATGACCTGTATATGCTGACGACGTAGGCTACCAGTGACCATAATTCATAATTATATGGTCAGTTTTTAATATTGCATCAATTGGTTTACAGACTGATCAATAAGTTCATTGTTATAAAAGAAATTAAAAAAAATAAATTGTTAAAGTGCACCTGCTGCAAGTCATGCATCACATTTAGATATATCTAGATCCTAAAACAAGTGTAATAATGATTAAAGTATTTAACATTTAGACAGTCAAGTTTCTTTTCTTTGAGATACAACCAAAAATAATTTTATTTTATATATATACTAGTTAATTGACTCGTGCTTCACACAATTATAAATATTTGTTCAAAGTAATAAAATATATAATTTATAAATATAGTCCGGAAGAGATAAAGGTTTTAAGACAAAAGACGACAGAAACTAAAATCTGAAAATTAACATAGTATATGATCATGAATGGACTCGTAGGAATTCAACCACATGTTACTATATTCACAGTGATTTGCCACAAGCACTTGAAGACGAACATGGAGGATAGATAAGTCAAAAGATAATGTGTGATGCAGAGTACTTCTAGTTTAGTATATGTATACACATATATATTTTTTTGAAAAAGAAAAAAAAGGTGATGAACTGACGGCTAATGGAGAAACCTGAAAATCTCGAATAAGAAGCAAACTTAATTCCAAAATTCTCTTCCTTTTCGTTTTCTTTTCCTGAAAAACTCTTTTTTTTCCTTACTTTACGCTATTTTTTTCACTATATGCTCTTTTTTTGAAAATCTTGAACTTAGACTAAAAAACTTCTCATCTTTTATTATTATATATAATGAGTGGGTGAGAAAGTTATATTATAGTGGGAGTATAGGGTGTGAGAATTGAGAAAAACAAGGAGAGTTGAGAGATTTGTGTTAAATTTTAAAAAAAAAGAACATGTGTGTGTGTTTTAGTGTAGTTTAGGCTTTCTAGGACCTAGAGTGTGTATAGGATAATGGGATACTTAATGCGAGTTTTTAGAATTTTAGGTAGTTTTCTTTTTAATTTTATATTTATTGTATGCTATGTACATAAATATATGCATATATCTTAAAAAGAAATATATATATATACGGATTAAAATATTTTAACTAACATAATATAAGAAAAGTTAAATAGTTTATTTATTAAAATCTCAACTTAAAAAATCACATATTTTTAAATAAGAAGAAAAAAAGTTAACAATTAAATAAATAAATAAACAATAAACTCATCTACAAATATGATTCTATTTTTATAATTTTGCAAATATTTCAAACAAACCTACAATAAATAAGGTTAACATAAAAATATCAATTTAGAAAATACATAATAAATATTTAAGTACTAAAAAGGTAGATAAATTAGGTTTGGTAAAAAATTATGTATCTACAAATCGCACTTCAGATACTCAACTCAGATAATAGACTCATATTCTCAAGTCAGTCAATATGCAAACACATCAACAATGAAATTAGGGCTCAAGACATCATGAACAATTCTACTACTATCTCAATATCATCATAATAGAAATGCAATTCATCAACTCGTTCACATATAATCATGGGGACTCAAAGTAAATTCAAAAAACTCATATTTAGAGTTTATAAGATTTAGATTACTCACTCTTATGCATGACTCAAATCAAGACTAAAAAGGGATGCGTGGACAAACTCTGTCTAGTGATTTAGGAAGCCTTACATACTTGGAAATTAAAAGAACAGTCAACCCTCTGTTGATCTTCACATTTGAACTAGAAACCCTCACTCTTCTCCCTTCTTCGATACTCTTAAGAATTTCTAAGTGTATATTAAGGGACAATGCACTTAGGATTGTGATATAGGAATAAAATTAAGTTCAAATCATCATGGAATTTAATTAGAAGGGATATGAGTAGACAAAAATACCCTTCTTAAAAACTGCCAACAAGAACCAAGAAATCTCGTCTACGAATCAGGGAGTTTCTTGCGGGTCGTAAGTGGCCTTTCGTAGGCAAGGTGCCCAAATGTTTGAGTTACTGAAATTTGACTTAAAAGCTATGAAACCTCTTTTATGGGTCTTACCTTGAGTTACGGGTCGTCTAATCACTCATAACTTAAGTGTTAAAAATCTTGATTTCTAGGTCTTTAACCCACAAAACCTAACTTACTAGCTATAAATCAGTCTATGGGCCATCTGACAACTCATCACTCAAGGTCCTGGAAAGTTATTTTTTGACAAATTAATCTACGGATGATGATCTACAAGCCAAGGAAAAATATACGGCCCGTATGGTGTCTTGTGGTTAGGCCTCAGACTTAGAATATTTTCATCAAGCCACCTTATTTATGGCCTTCATGGTTTCTTACAGTGATTTTTTCAGTCATTTTCTTAGTATTTTTGTGCATCTACTCAGACTAGGTGGAAAGAATGAGAGGGTGTTACAAATATCGTAAAAGGTGAGAGTTTGATATACCTTGGTAAAGTAGACTACTCCTTGGCCAGTGCGAATTGAACCTCAGAATTTCAAGTAGTAGTTCGGTTGATCTTATATGCCGGTTATAGTCCCTTCCCATATATGTATTATATGTTATTCGATTTGGCTATCTTCATGCATGTTTTTTTATTTAGGCATTGATCATTCATATCATATTGAGCTTATATCCATTGTATATGATCACGCATCTTGATTATAATGGTGTGTGTTCTTTGTTGTATTGTACCCCTACATACTTAGCACATTCAAGTATTAACGCATATTTTTTGCCTACATTATCTAACTATGTAGTATCGAAGCTCCTATTCATCCTCTTTCACGTGGCTAGTCGACTTGATTAAAGATTGCTATTAGCGAGTCCTCCATTTTAGGGACAACAACCATTTCCTTTTATTATATCTTAAAGACTTATTTACTTTTGAACATGCTATTTTGAGGGTGAGCACAGGAGATGTCTTGACCGTCGTTCTACTCATGTCAGAGGTGTCATTGGATAAATATGTTATGAGCTTGACTCCTAGATGATTATACAATTGTGGAAGACTTTCTTTAGTCCTTATCCCCTTCGATATGTTAATGCTTGTTGATGATATGATATGGAAGTCCTAAACCCCTACTTTCTCCATAGTGTAAGTCATATTTATCCTCCTCTTAAGCTCAAATTGCTATGTGGCAGTGGAAAGTCCTATTCCCTATAACATCCCCATAGCTTGAGTCCAAAGTCTTGCTTCCAATAGAATTATTTGTTTGTTTTTTGCATATTTTTCCACAACCAAGGATGTGCTACTTATGCTTAGAGGCTTATTTCGGATCCCTTGGGGTTCCCTATTGACCGTACCATGCCTAGGATATAGGCTTGGATCGTGACATTGAAGGCCTATAAATGATCTCTCTCATCAATATATATTAATCATGTAATGATAAACAAACTTATAACTAGTCATTAACTGAAAAATCTAGCCTATCTAGTCACCTAGCTATTGCAATAAGTTCACACTGATGATCATCCTTCTTATTCACATTTTCAAAGGCTAATTATTTATTAATAATAATTATAAAAGTGATTAATAAACTACTCTTTCAGAAAATATTTTAGGATGCAAACACATGAGTTCTACCTAACACTCTACCCCAAAACTTTATGTTTTGGAATTGCTAGATCATTTTTCAGGCGTAAGGACATAATACTTCAACACTGACTCAATTCAACAGATTTCAACCTATTAATTCTCTTTTACACCAGAAAATTTCATTTAGGTTAACTTTCGAATCTCCACCATGATCAATCAAATTTTCTTCTTATAATGAAAGAATCAAATGAGCATTAGATTTATGGAAGGACTTACCTTGGGGGAAAATTATTGAACAGTGCTAAAATTGCCTCTCGCCTATTCTAGCCTAAACTTGGATGATTTTTGGGAGTATAAGTAATGTTTGATGGTCTATAAAATGTATTTAACCGCTAGCCATCTTACCATGGCGGTCTAATTCCTGTCGTGGATGCGCAATTTAGACAATGATTAGTGAAATGATCATAACTTTTTACTTTAGACTCGAAATAATGCAAACTTGATGGTATTGGAAAGAAGACTTATCATTCTTTGATTTGATAGGTCACGGGACACCTAATTCAATATAATCTGGGAATTATTATCATTTAAAGTTGATCTTAGTTTAAACTTAAGCTCGAAACTAAATCGAGAAGGCACTTTCAACTTAACTTTGTCATGGAGACATCTTTACATCCTTAATTCACCACTAATGCACTCGTATATCAAGAAATGGATGCTAAACTTATGTTGAATGAAATTGTTATACCTTTAATACCATTTTTTTCAATAACAACGTAATGGGTTGTTACATAGGATACCAGAGATTTCTCTATGAAATCTGTGGAATAATTGCATTTGATATTCTAGGGTAGAATTTTTGAAATATACAATTAAAAATATCTTACAAATTCTCTAATTTTCAATTGGTGATCACAGTCTTTATGTAATAGTACTTTTGAATCTTGTATGTATCAAAAAAGATAAATATCATATTTATTTAATAAAATATTTTCTTACATTAATGACATGATGTATCTCCACTTATGTGAGTATTTCTTGAAAATCATTGTTAGGCCTAAGAATAATAGTATATTGATAGCTGATGCACAATTAGAGTCTATGATCTAACTATATTGGTTTGAAGTTGTTATATTTTATTAACTTTAGCATAAGAACTAATTTTATAAATATTAAAAAGTAAAATTCAAAGAAAATAATAAAAATAAAAGTGCCCAAAAGGTTTAATCCAAATTAAAGTAACATAAAAGCAATGACCAGGCCGAAAAGTTGTAAGGGTCCAAAGGAATGCAAGTATATATTTGATGTTAAGAGAGTGAAGTGACTTTATCTTTCTTTATACTAAGTGGTTAAAGAATGAGAAAACCCTAACAATATTGCTTATCTATTCACATTTTAGTTCTGTTTTAATCTACCAAGGTTATTTTTTCCCAGATTTATTATCTTTGATTCCTTTTTCAATCATTTCATGTGAAATTATCTCATCAAGTAAACTCATTCTAAGTATTGATCCCAGGTACAAATTTCAGAGTATCTTCTTACTCCTATTGAAGATTGTCTTGCAGTGATGATTGAAGGTGTAAGAGGGGGAAGGGGGAGGGAAGTGAATTAAATTTTCTTTCTTTTTATCATAACTTAAGCTTGTATTCAGATAGTCAACTATATATGAGATAGTCGACTAAAGCAGTTATTTAAGTAAGTAGAAAAGTAAAGTGCATAAAAGAAAAATTTAACATCGAATATTTTTATACTAGTCTGATTCAATGTGAATCGTAGATCTAGTCTCCTTAGGTTGCAAGAGATATCTCTTCAATCCTTTAGTATAATGGCGGTTACAAGAAATTTAACTTGATAATAAGCTCAAATTTTTCCTCTTTTTTTTTGTTTTTGTTTTTCTTTTGATACAGACTTTTCTTTCAATTTTTTTCTTTTCTCTCTCTTTTTCTTTCATAATAACAACTCTAGTGATTACAATGATTTTCTAAAGATGAAGAGTACTGAAGAATGGTTTGAAATGAAGTATGCTTGTATGATCTTGGGATATCCTAGATGCCTCTTTTTATGTAAAAAAGATGGCATCCTAAGGGAGTTGATCCTTAGATCAAGGCTATGATGGATCCTCTTTTCAATAATAAGGATAAGGCTTTTAGGTAGGTAATGAGACCAGGTTGTCTTCCTTGTTTAGCTCCTAATTTAGATTTTTTTTGATTTGATTAGCTCTAGTCTCGAATCCTCTTTAGCAGTGATCTTCTGTCAAATCTTGGATTGATTTACTGGACCTTCATCACATAAGCTTCTTCCTTTTGTGTCGAGATTGATTCTCCTGAAGATGCTCATTTCCTATTATGATTGAAATCTTTTTTTATTTCCTTTGCCCTTGAAATTTTCTCGTAACCCGTTAAAATAATTTTTCAACCAACATGTATTCCTTTCTTGTTATTGCTTGATTTATTGCTCTTTCAAATCAGGCATGTGAATGATTTTCTAGTTGCTTTATAGATTTTGATCTTTTTTCGCTTCCTTGATTGATTCTCAATCATAGTGAAATTGATATTTTTAATTTCTTATTATCTGATTGATTCTTTTTAAAGGATAAATCTTTAAGAAAGGTAGTACCAGAATCTTCTCAGATCTTTCCAATCTTACAGATGCTTGCAACAATAAAATTCTCTCTTAATTAATTCTCTCCAATCCAAAGATGCTTAATTGATTTTCTAAATTATTTTCCTATTTCACTTGATATTTGATTGACTCTTTTCAGTCCAAATATGCTTGATTGCTTTTTCCGATTTATTTTTTTTCTTGCTTAATGTTAGATTGATTCCTTCCAATAATTGTGCTCTTAATACTTCTAGCTAAATTGTCTTCATGGATTCTTCCAAATCGTACCTTAATTAGATTATTTTCTTTTTGATATTTTCCTGCAATTTGTCATCAGTCAAAATATATTAACACTAATAATTTCTTCTTTTTTGATGATGACAATACTAGTACTAATGTAGTCAACTTCCCTGAGTGTATAATCATATAGTCAACTTCTTGGCTTTTCTCCACCTGACTGATAGCATAGGTGCTCCCCCCGAATTATTTCACAAGGTAATGAATTCTTGCACAGGGTAGTCGACTAACTACTTTACTAGTACTTAGTCTTCTTTCTCTCCCCCTTTATTATCAGCAAAGAGGAAACAACAAAAAATAATAGGCAACAAAGGCTAGACAATATCACATAGCACCATGGTAGAAATAGTCCTTAACAAAATACAGAATCAGTTCAAGTAAAAAAAAAATTCAACACATAACAAGAAACAGTTAGTCATAAAAAAAAGGTTGACACAAATGGAAAGACATGCAATACAGTTAAAAAAATAATAAATACACATATTTAATGTGGTGAAAAGATACTAATCAGAAAGTTAAAAAGATTTGGGGATAATGTTTTAAAGATTTTCTGAGAAAACATAATCTTTTTTCAAGCAAAGATTTTGTAAAAATATCTACCAATTGATTTTTAGTGTTTACAAAAAATAAAATGATGTTTAAATATGCTTAGCTCTAAAATTAAGTGCAGGATTTTTAGTCAGACAAATAGCACTAGAGTTATCGCATAAAATTTGAGCAGGTTTAGCATTGATATCAAAATCACTCAATTGTTAAATCATCCAAAGAAACTGAGTACAACATAATCCAATAGCTACATATTCAGCCTTAATGGTGGAGATGGATACACAATTTTATTTCTTTCTATTACAGAAAATTAACGAGTCTACAAGAAAATGACAAGAATATTGGTGCTTTTTCTATCAACTTTGTCACCTGCATAATCAACATCTTTATTCCTGAATTCGTTAATGCTCTTACCATTTGGGTCCAGATCCAAGTTGCAAAATGGACTCATAGGAGTGCTAATGAACTTCACATTTTCATTCCAAAATTTTTGATTTACTCTTTAGCTTACGTACTTTGGCAGATGAATATGCCATGATTAGATTGAAAAATTTATAATTCCAAAAAGAATTCTAACTCAACCATCAGACTCATTTCAAACTCACCTTGCATGAGGTTAGCAAATCCTTGCACAGATCATCATTAGTACTTCCAAAAATAATATCATCAGAATATATTTGAATACTAGCAGAAGAGAATCTTTTAATAAGGAGAGTGGTATCCATACATTCCCTAGAAAAATTATGATTTAGCAAAATTTTGCATAGTCTATCTTACCAAGCTCTAGGAGCTTGCTTTAGTTAACATAGAGCTTTAGATAATTTAAAAACATGGTAAGGGAATTCTGGATTTTCAAAACCGGGAGGCTAATTTACAAAAACTTCTTCTTCAATAAATTCATTTACAAAGGCACTTTTAACATCCATTTAAAAGGGTTTAAAACCTTTAAAAGTAGCATAAACAAGAAGAATGTGAATAGACTCTAACCTTGCTACAGGAGCGAAAGTCTTATCATAATCAACTCCTTCTTATTGAGAGTAACCTTGAGCTATGAGTCTTGCTTTATATAGTTACTTCTGTAGCCTCGTTTATCTTATTTCTAAACACCCATTTTGTCCTAATGATAGTGACATTTTCAAGTTTGGGAATCAAGGTCTAGACCTGATTCTTTTCAAATTGATCCAGCTCTTCCTTCATTGCATTTACCCAAACATTATCTTTTAGTAATTTGTCTTCGGCCTTTTTTGGTTCAAGTTGAGATATAAGAGTGATTTTGACATTTCTTTTGCTAGATACCCTTGTTTTCATTCCATCACTGGCATCACCAAGCTCACTTCTTCATTCATTAGGAACAGATTCTATTACTAGTTGACTTTCTTTGACAGTAGTCGACTGATCTTTCTCTGTAACTACTTTTAAATAGTTATCACATTGTTGTTAGTAGCATCTTCATCGTTAGAACTACATCTTTTATCCGGCATATGATTAGATATATCAAAAATAACATGTATAGATTCTTCTACAGTGAAAGTACGTTTGTTAAAAAATTGATATGCTCTATTATTGTTAGAATAACCAAGAAAGATACCTTCATCATTGCGAGGGTCATATTTACGTAGATTATCCTTACCATTGTTGTGAATAAAGCATTTGCAGACAAATGGATGAAAGTAGCTGATGTTTGATTTCTTCACATTCCATAGTTTATATGGAGTTTTCTTGAGAATAGGTCAGATTAGACACCTATTAAGAATATAACAGGTCGTATTTACCACTTTTACCCAAAAATGGTGAGGAAGAGAGTGTTCACCTATCATGTCTAGCCATGTCCTGAAAAGTTATGTTCTTCCTCTCAACAACTCCATTTTGTTGAGCAAAGCGAGGAGTAGAGAAGTTGTGTGAGTACCTTTCTTCATTACAAAAATTTTCAAAGGCTTTTCTTTTGAATTCTCCTCCATGATCACTTCTAATAGATGTAACATAGTAACCCTTTTTTCTTTGTACTTTCTTACAAAGAAACTCATAATTTCTTAAAATATCATCTTTGTTAGCTAAAAAGATAACCCAAGTAAAATGAGAATAGTCATCAACAATAACAAATACATACCTTTTTCAATTAATACTAGTAGTTCTAGTTGGACCAAAAAGATTCACGTGAAGACGTTGAAGAGGGCTTTTAGTAGAAATAATATCTTTTGATCGGAAGGAGTACCTTGTTTACTTACCCATTTGACAAGCGTCACAAATGTGATCCTTTGAATAGTCTAGCTTTGGCAGTCCTATTACCAGTTCCAGTCTTGCAAGCTTCTCAATTAATCTCATGCTTGTATGGCCTAACGTTTTGTGCCAAATCCATAGATCCTCATAAATGCATACAAGACAGATGTGATTTGTGGATCCTTTCACTAAGTTAAGAGTGTAAACATTCTTATTCCTACTTCTAGGGAGTATTTCCTTTCCTAATACATCTAGTTTTCTTGAATCTTACTTCCAAATCTAAATCACACAGTTAACTGATACTTAGCAAATTGTACCTTAGACCCTTCACAAGATAGACATTAGTAATATCACAAGATTTATTAAAAGAGATGGTATCAATATCAATGATAGTTCCAATCGAGTTATCTCCAAACTGAAATTTTTTCACCATTAAAATCAGCCTCAGATTTAAACAAACTTTTATTACTTTTCATATGATTTGAACATCTGCTATTAAGATACCATTTGCCTTTTGATCTTGAGTAATTTTTTTGCAATACAAAGTTTTTATTTGCCTAGAGGTAACAAATTTGATTTGAGTCCTTGTCTGTTAGAAGAATTTTTGACTCTCCAAACCATGTTGGTTGGTTTAGAAAGACGAAACCTGCATCTAGAGTAAGAGTGACCACGTATACCACAATAATAACATGAGTATTTACTCATTTTATCAGATTCAGACAGACTGTAATGATCATTTTGAGAGCAAGTCGACTTATTTGAACTGTTTGGCTTGATTTCCTTATTAGCGCTAGGAAATTTTTGAGTATTTTCTAAAAAAAAAAATTAATTCAAAGTTTTCATCACCTAAAAGATCTCTTTCAACTACACAAACTTCAAGTTTGATTTCTAAAATTCTTTTTTCATCTTGAATAGTTCTAAGAATTTTAAAAGATCTTTTTAGCTCTGTGATGTCCTGATCCAGTAAAGCTTTTAATTCATTGTAATTTTTACAAAAATCAATTTTTACCTGACTGGATTCTCCAATGGCAATGAAACATACATTTTCAGAATCATCTTGATCATATTCAGATGTGCCTTCATCACTCCAACTGTTGAGTGCTTTGTTTCTTCCACATCCTTGATGATATCTACTCTTAGCTTCTAGACACTCACTTGCAATGTGTCTAAACTTGCCACAATCATAGCACCTATCATCATTTTTATTGTAGTTAGTAATATATTTATTTCTAAAATTATTTGGGTTACCTCGTCTTTAATTTCTGTTGCGTCAAAATATTTTCATAATTGATCTTGTGGTTAGTGCAATTCTCGTCCTAATTGAATTCATCTTTATCTTCATGAATATCATCAGTTGCTTTGAAGGCAACATATTTCTTTTTCTCATCTTTCTTTCCCTTCTTGTTTAGATGAGTTTTCTCAAAAGCAATAAGATCTCCTCGAAATCATAGGTTACGTTCTTCAATTTCGTGCTTTCAAGTGCAACGACCTTGACATGTCATAGAGGAGGTAGACTTCTTAGGAATCTCCTTATGTGCTTTATGGGAGCATATTCCTCTCCGACAGCCTTGAGTTCTTCAATGATTTTGCTCAATCATGCAAACATACTCTCAACAGATTCTCCTTCTTTCATAACGAACAGTTCATATTCATAGACAAGAAGATTGATAATGGTTTCTTTTACTTTGTCAGTTCCTTCATAAGTGACCTCCAGTTTTTCCCACAATTCTTTAGCAGTTTCGCTAGTAGAGATTTTCTCATATTTTTCACCATTGATTACATTGTGGAGAAATACTTTTAGCCTTTGAATTTATCTGGATGATCTTCATTTGTTCATCAGTATAATTTTTCAAACTAGGAACAACATGTCACGACCCAACCCAGGGGTCGTGAATGGTGCCAATTGGACACCGTGACAACCACTTATACTGAATATTTACTTACGATAGCTAAGGGATTTCACAAAATTTTGACAGAGTTTT